>BMAW01066186.1:3492-16594 GCA_019974015.1 Nephila pilipes
ATATATATATATATATATATATATATATATATATATATATATATATACACGAGGGTGGATTGATAAGTTTCCGGCCTGACCAAGAGATGGCGCCACGAGGCCTACCTTGAGGTGGCGTTCTATAGTACCATCCTTAGATAGCTTGTAGCTATAGTTTCAGTCCGATCGCCATGTTAGTTTAGGTTTGAGAGCACGCTGAACAAGACGCCTCTGTGTTTTTCGTAAAAATGGAAAAGCTGGAAATTCGTGCTGTCATCAAATACTTTTATTTGAAGGGGTTAACGCCGAAGGAAATTAAAGAAGAGATGGACTCAACACTGGGGACATCCTCCCCATCATATTCAACCGTTAAGCAGTGGGTTTCCGAGTTTAAAAAGGGTCGTGTGAGCACCTCTGATGAGCCTCGCTCAGGACGCCCCATTGAGGTCACAACTCCAGATATGATCGAAAAAATCCATCAAATAGTGCTGAAAGACCGCAGATTAAAAGTGCGTGAGATAGCTGAGACCTGTAAGATGTCATATGAACGTGTACAAAATATTTTGCACCAACATTTGTATATGGAAAAGCTCTGTGCAAGATGGGTGCCGCGTTTGCTAACAGTCGACCAAAAATTGATTCGAAAGAACATTTCTACCGCCAATTTGGCGTTGTATAAGCGTAATCCAAGCGAATTTTTAAGTCGATTCGTAACCGTTGACGAAACTTGGGTCCACCACTACACTCCTGAAACCAAAGAACAGTCTAAACAGTGGATTGGACCAGGGGAACCAACTCCAAAGAAGGCAAAAACAATTTTTTCGGCGAACAAGGTTATGGCTACTGTTTTTTGGGATGCAAGAGGTATTATATACATTGATTACCTTAAAAAGGGTAAAACTATCACTGGTCAATACTACGCAGACTTATTGCAACGTTTGAGCCACGAAGTGAAAATTAAACGACCTCATCTGGCGAAGAAAAAAATCTTGTTTCATCACGATAACGCACCAGCGCACACGTCAATCGTTGCGATGGCTAAAATCAACGATCTGAAGTTTGAATTGATGCCGCACCCTCCCTACTCTCCAGACCTAGCCCCGAGTGACTATTATCTGTTTCCTAACCTCAAAAAATGGCTTGGCGGTAAGAGATTAGCGGACAATGAAGAAGTAATCGAAGCTGTAAATGGGTATTTTGAGGAGCTTGACGAATCAGTCTATAGAGATGGCATTACTAGACTAGAACACCGCTATGAGAAATGTATCAGCCTTGGAGGAGATTATGTTGAGATGGCATTACTAGACTAGAACACCGCTATGAGAAATGTATCAGCCTTGGAGGAGATTATGTTGAGAAATAAAAAAAAAAAATTCTTAAAAACGTTGTTTTTCTTGGTCAGGCCGGAAACTTATCAATCCACCCTCGTATATATATATATATGATATTAAACATATAATATGTAGAACCAACATTTTATAATATAATTTTTACATATAAATTTAACAGAATACAATGCTGAACAATTTAAAGGTGCCAGGTTTCAATGTAGTAAAACACCTCTGTAAAAATTAGTGAACTATTTAAAGTATGAAGCTCTTTATGATATATACGATGTTATAGAAGTAAGTTTTTGCATTGAATAATAAGAGATTTGTTGCATTAAAAATATTTCTATATTGTTTAGATAGTAATAAAAAATTCTCTGTTGCATTTCATTATGAAATTTTGAGATTAAAGTAACAGCAAAATTTGTACTAAAATAATTCTATTATTTTTTTTGTGAACCATAATGAAATAATTAGTACAACATTTTTCACAATCCACAAAATACAAATGATTCCAAAATATAAGCATATTTATTTTAAAATCATAAAATACATTTCAAATATCTTTACACTTATAATTATCGTAGAATCATAAATAAATCAAAGAAATTATCACCATTATAATTTTAACCCTCTCTCACCTGGACCTCATACAAGGCTGCTACAATATTTCAACAAAATAGTGATTTAAAATCATTTTTCTCTCAAATGTTTTCGCTTGAGTGACACCTTTTATCTATTTAAGCCTAAAATACGCCTCCAAAATGTTTTATTATATCATAACTTCTGACAACTCCAATCTTGAAACATTGAAGTCTTTGATTTTGTGAAAAAAAATGAATGCAGAAATAGCATCATTTGATTGTTATTGTAATGTACTTCCAAATGAGATAATTAAAAAACATTCTTGTTATAAGACATACAAGTGTCTCATAATCCCATTAAAATTGTTTATTTCTAATATTAAACTTCATATCTGTTGGAAACCATAGTGCCTCTTTATGAGGCACTATGCACATGTCTATGAGGGCACGTGTTACTTTAAGCCTCATATGAGGCTTAAAGTAACACGTGCTTGTAAACAGCAACTTCATTAAAAAAATAAAATTCCTTAAAAAACTGTTTAACAAATTTTTAATTCAGCAAATTTTATTAAAATTCCTTAAAAAACTGTTTTGTATTAACATTTGTAACATAAAATGAATATATAGGAAAAGATAATGATCTTGTAAATAATATTCCCTTATTTTTGAGGAATCAGAAATCCCATGTATCTGGAAATATGGTTATATATTATTTCTTTAAAATGTTACCAGATGCTTTTTAAAAGTAAAATAGTGCATGAATCAAAAATGTATGCCCCACATTAACAGGGA
This sequence comes from Nephila pilipes, assembly GCA_019974015.1. Taxonomy (NCBI): domain Eukaryota; kingdom Metazoa; phylum Arthropoda; class Arachnida; order Araneae; family Nephilidae; genus Nephila; species Nephila pilipes. The sequence goes on from BMAW01066186.1 coordinate 6,176, forward strand.
AAGAAAATTTTACCCTGACTCTTTATGAACTGAAGGTATTTTTAGGAATATATTTTGCTTTGACATACCTTCAGAATTCCAGATTACATCTTTACTGGACAACAAAATAGGGTACGATTTTAAGCATAACTTCTGATTGTATGACGCAAAATAGCTTCCTTGAAATTAGAAAATACTTTCATTTTGTTCCAAGTAATGTAACTCACGAGAGTAAGGATAAGCTACATAAAATCAGACCATTATTAGACCACTTCCCAGAGTGTTTGCTGACAGTTACGACCCGGAAGAATATTTGTCATTTGATGAAATGATAATTCCTTTCAAATTAAGGTCAAACATCAAACAACACATAATAGGTCCATGGAGAACAAAATCTTGTGTGTTAGTTGAAATTTCTGACTATATGTATATCTTCGAAATTTATCAAGGTGCAAATGCTGAATCTCAGGAATTTCATAAAGAATTTTGAGTAGTTAGGAGGGTTATATTGTGGTTTTGCAAACTTATAATGCATGAAAATCACGAAGTATTTTTCGACAATTTATTCACAACAATTCCTCTTTTGATGAAACTTGTTGAATGAAAAAATGTTACAACAGGAAGTATACGTACAAATAGGCTGACAAGAAGCTACAAATAAATTGAAATCTATCAATGAAATAAAACGTGATCCAAGATCACATTTTCCATTACCATAAAGTGAGGAACAAGGTGATTCGACAAGTCAGCTGTGTCCATGTAGCCTCAATATTTCTTGCAGCAAGTCACGTAGGACATATGAAACATTAGAGCAGGCAAGAAAAACGTGTTACCGAAATTTCAAAACCTTCAATGTGTAATAAAAATATGGGTAGAGTAAATCTCATAGATTCGTTATTAGAACTGTTCCTTATAGACATAAGCTACAACATGAAAGGGGTTATTTCTTAATTTTTCACCATATGCTAAATGTTTCCTAATTCACCATATGCTACATGTTCGTAAATTGTTGGATCTTAGAGGAAATTAGGTTCTGAAAATGAATACATTATTTGAATTTAAGTCATATATTGAAAGTTCCTTTATTTTAAAGATAGTTCGAATAAGAGAAAAAAGCAAGGTGGACCAAGTACATCACGCGATCCGCCAACAAAGAAATGCTTAAAAATACACGCTCCAGCTTAATTGAGAAGAGATGGTGGTTAGCATTATCCAGCTAAAAACTGAGCAGAAATATGCTGCCAAGTGCCGCTTATCCGGCTGTCCCAGGAAAGCTAGATACGTATGTGCTCGATGTTATGTGCTCGATGCAAGGATGCACTATGAACTGAGTGCTTCCAGGCTTTTCACTAAAGATAAATTTTCTTATATATCTGTTATTTCATTGTATTAAGTAATAATTGATAAAATATCCTTTAAAACAATAAAATAAATATAAAAATTTTCTAAAATTTGTTACCTGTTTATTTCCTCTCCTTCTTCTGAATAAACATTTTTGCAACCTTTTAAACTTGCAAGCCTCATGCGAAACTCCTCAGGTTTCCATTAATGGGATCAAGCTGAAAAAAAATATTTCTTGTGCAGAATTTAAAAAAAAGAATTTAAGTAAATTAATTCGGAGATTTTTTTTTTATTCGTGAGCAAGAGAATTAATGATAAATAGATGCAACAAAATTCTTATTCAATCTTTGAAACTGTGTTTTGTTTCCTTCTTACCTGATTCTTAAGTAGAAGAAATTCCGTTGTTACTATTATCGCTATATATCCCTCAAGAAACATATACTATTAAATTTTAAAAGAATATATTTAACATGACGTGTTTCTAAAAAGATTTATCTCGAATGCTCCATACACAAAGAAAAGTTGTTTAAATTTTGTAATCTCTCTTTGAATTAATTTGTACTAGATTTAAACCCCATGCGTGGAACTAGAAGAGAAGAGTCATTTTTCATTCTACAACGTACAATACTGTTGAATATACTATCTGATGAATGAAACTGCCAAGGAAACAACTTTGGTAAACAAAAGATCCTATCACTTCCTTGAGATGCATTACCATTTTCGGTTAATAAATTAGAAATATGAGGAAAGAGGGATCTTCTGGAGATTGGTATTTCAGGAAAGTTCATCAGCATGATGAATGGAAATAATTGGAGTGCGGAGACTTGCTTCACTAATTAGAACCAAAGTTTCTACTCGGTTATAGGAAATACGATCGGCGATTCCTCATGTTTAGGATAAACAACATAATTTTTGATAGTGCTTGAAGAGGAAATAAAGCAGTTTCAATATGTAAGCTTTGGATAATTTTTATAATAATGCGAAATAAAATGAGGATATATTTAAGGTAGAACAACTTAATTTATGAAGGAACTGGGAGATAAAATAAGGCAATTTCCATACGTAAGCTTTAGAGTCATTTTTGTAACAATGCAAAATATAATAAATATAATTTTAATTCTTAGAAATTTTGTTTTTAGCATACATATCTTTATGTATTTTGCACACTATACATATAAAACACACTAACAATTTTTTAAATTATTTTTCAATATTACTATTAGCACACACTACATACTGCTAAATTCGTTAGAATTAATTTATTAGAATTTTACGATTACATTGATAATTTATGTTTATTTTGAGAAAACGTTTTTTCAGTATTAATAATAAAATTAAATAAGGTTTTTAATCATTATTGCTCAAAACTTATTGTTCTACATATTAACTAATTTACAAATTAGTTCCTCGTGAATGCATATTTATTTTTAGAGCCTTGATGTACGTATTATTTGCATTTCAACTAAATGTAATATGTGTACGAATAAGGGCAAATATTTCTTGCGCTTATATTTATGTGCATAAATTTATTTAATGCATATGTGTGTGTGGTGCGTGGGTAAGTGACAGAGTGAGTAAGAATTTCATTTCTATTTAATTTTTACTGATGAAACAAGGCATTTGTTGCAAAGAAGGATATTATTTCATTAAAGTTTTTAAAATTAAGTATAAAAATTTAATCTATACTATAATTACTAAATCTATTATATTCTAATGTATTTAAACTTAATATTTATAAATGCTGTCAAGGCATCTAAACCTTCCATTGAATTTAAAATTTTAATTTTAAAAATACTGTCTGATGAAGAATCATTGAAAATATCATACTAAGGGAGACTTACCTAGAGAGATATTTTTAAAAAGTAACAATATACTTAAATTTTTGGTCATAATTTAACTACCAAAAAATGCTCAGTTTGTGTAAGCAATCTGACGAAAACACCTATAACTTTTAAACATATTTTAACAGCTAATGTAACAGAGTAATCAACATCGAGAGCTCGTGGCTGGTGGGGTTTTCGTCGAGTTGTGAGTTCAAGTCTGGATGCCACAAAAGACCCACCGCTTAGCGGAGCTGATGCAAGTTAAATCTGTCTATGTTTCAAATCCTCTCGTTTGCTAATTTTTTATAAAGAAACTTGAGAGGTGACTACCAACTCAGGTATCGTCCTCTTCACTTGACATAGCTTCAAAATTATGAGATACATTGCCTAAGTGACGTTATTAATCAATCAGTCAAAATATTTATGTTTTGTGTTTAAAATGTATAGTTGAATAAGGTTAGTATTTTAATCATTTCTTTTATAAAAAATTAGTCAAATTACTTATGACTTCTAATAAATTATAGAAAAAAATGAAAACAAATGTTTTCATGTAAATAAGTATATATATATAGATAGATAAATACTTATTTACATGGTTTTAATAATTTTAAAATATTTATTATTAAACTGCGCACCCAACACAAAAGGATAATTATGTTTCAATAATTTCTACATCGTCATATATGGAGCAGTTTACCCTTAAGAATTGAATGTAAATTTAGAAAAACAAAAATATCTTACATACTGTTAAACAAAATAACCAAGAATTTTATTACCGAGAGGTATTAACTGAAATTTATAATCCTAATAAATTAAGTAGTTTCTTGAGGTAAACATAAAAATAGGAAAATAAGATCTTTGAAACTTTTACATAAAAATATCTTAATCAGGATATGAGTTTGAAAAGAACTAACACTTAGACCATGTATTAAATACTCCATATTTCGAATAAATGACAGAAAAATTATTGTCTGAGAAGAAAGAATTCCAAATACTCAAGTTTCCTTAAATTTCATTACAAAATACTGTGCGTTTTTCTTCTTATGAATACATCTTTAAAAAAACTTTTGGTTTTTTCAGAAACATATGTCTCTACTTTTAATTAAAATTGTCAGAATTAAAAGTGCATTTAAATATTGTATGAAACTTGGGAGACTTATTTTTAACTACAATAAAATTTTATAGTTACAAATCCCATAATTTTTAGATGCTGTAATAACAAACAATATATTGATCTACACCATCAACATGTTATCACAGGTGGCTTAAATATTGTTGAAAACAATCAACTGGGGGAATTTATGTTGAAGGACACTACATTCAGGGCAATAATTTCTCTCTCTCTCTCTCTCTCTAGTAGTAACTTAATCTCAAGCAACAAATTATGTTTTTATTCTTAAAGTTCAAATTAAATATGGATTTTCTATTGAGGCTTTGCTGAATTTTGACCAGTTATGTTTTGGAGAGCTTTTGTAGTAATGATGGACTGTTCGATTTATGGCGAATTTCAGGACGTAGGGATTCCGAAAAATGTCAAGCTATATTATATGATCCTCTGATACAGTTTGAGCCTTTATCACGTAGTAGTAACTGGGTGCTTCAACCTGACAAAGCTTTTTACCATACATCTAAATCCACTCAGGAACAGTTTAGAAAGGAGAGAAATAATGTTTTGCCATGGCTAAGTCAAAGTCCAAGATTAAAGTATGTGGAAAGCTTTTTGGATACGTTAACAATATATATATAGTTATATATATGTGTATATATATATATATATATATATATATATATATATATTAATATTAGGTGTTAGAAACTATGAAACGGGCGTTGAATAAAAATAAAAAAACATATAGCGTAATGTTTTACATTATTTATTATATTCAATTGAAATAACTTCCATTGGCATCTACCACTTTCTTCCAATGATTGGGCAAGTTATATATGCCTTTTTGAAAAAATTCTTCTTTTCTAGAGTTAAAAATATAGCGAATTAAACTGAAATGCTCATTACGTTTAATAATGAATTTTATATATATTAAAAATACTAGGCAAAAAATAAATTAATGTGAAATAATTCGACTACAATAGAGATTGCAATTTGAAAAATTTTGCAATGATCCAATGTAGTCAATAACTCTTTAGTTTCATTTCTTTGAATCTGTGGGAAATTTGTGTACCAGATTTAGTGACTTATAATGCACATATGTATCATTACATTTTCATGGGTCCATTTCTGTGGAGGAATTTTAGTATTCAGTTATGTTTGTTTTGCTTAGAATTTCATTAATTTTCCTTGATAAATCTTTTAAATATAGTACCTTTGCTCTTCATACATTTCCTAAAAGATTTTGATAAGAATTATTTTTAAATTGCATGGTCATATGATTAAATCCCCCCTAATTAAAACTTAGAAAAATAATATGCTTACATTTTAATTTTTTTTCGCTTCTGAGTGATGAGAACTTAACTTAATGAAGGATCTGATCCCAAATATGTGTGCCTTACATTTTTGATATTATGTAATAAAATTTTAGTGTTCTAGAGGGTTAGTTATTAGTTTGATCATGAGCAATTTTTTGGGATTTTAAAGTCATATTTTTTCATGTTTAATGATTTTTAATATGTACTTGATAAATCAAGAAATTTTCAAGAGAAAAACATCAAATTTCTATTTTAACGAAAATATGATTATGGAAAATTAAAAATGTCTAAAATCGAAGCAAGAGATTCTAAATATCAATTAAATTTTAATAACAGAAAAAAGTATTAAACAAATTTTTAAAGGGGCTGAAAATATTTATATTACACTTCGTGAAAAACTTTTAATGAAAAATAAAATAAAATTCAAAATTGTATTTTTTTTAAAATATGTAAATGGTAACTCCACAAGAAATATGAACGAATAAACCCAAAAATAGTTTTGGTATTATTAATTGAATCGCTATTTCCGCTTCTAACATGCATTATAAGCTCTCAACAAATTTTTATATAAATTAGAGAGCAAATAAAAAGTAAGAAATACAGGAAATCAAAAATAACAGCTTTCAGTACGAATGCTTAAGAAAATTGAAAGTGTAACAATAATCATTGCGTAATTCATAAAAGATTGGTTTTTTTTATTTAAATTATAAGATCTACACAAAAACAATAAATGCATAAATAAAACTTAAATTACCAACTGTTTGATGGAAAGCATTTAAATCTGAACACAACAACAATAAAAACTTAGCTCCAATTCCTTATCTAATATATTTATATTCTATAGGCCATAATATTTCGATAAAACTTTCCCGTATAAAAATCACGTCCACAACCAAGTCAAATATGAAGCCAAATATTGTGTTAAATGATGTTATCCATCAAATCTGTCATAGAAGATATTTATGAATAAAATCTATATTTTCTCTGGAACATATTGAAGCAAATAATGCACATTGGATATACTATCAACATCCGATATTTAAAAAACTTGTGCCAAGAAGTCAGGAGATTTATTATATCCTTAAAAGATAAATATAGCTGAATGCGGTCACTTGAGACATCACGCTCAATCAATATCAATTTTATACAGAGGCTAGCATTAAATCAAAACAAAGTCTATTTGTTGGGGGGGGGGGAATCATGTTTCGGCTTGCTGTATTTCACTACTATGTAACGTAATATCCTTAACGTTTATAATGTTTTCCATCTTGACTTCCATCTAAGAAAATGTAGCTTTCGAGTATTGGGAAGCTTAAGTGTGAAAAATGGTGACATAATTTGATGTAAATCTCTACTATTGGTTTTTATTTGTCATTTTTGAAAAATTACTTGGCATAGTTGCTTGTTTTTAAAAACATGTTGTTTTCTTTTCCATTTTTCTTGGAGTACATAGTTTTAAATTGGGAACGAAGAATTTTATTGGTTAATTATTAACGTCGGTTTAAAAAGCAACTTAAGGTCTATTGACAATGGATCTCATAATGTTGAACCATGATCAAATGACTAGAACGATACATGAGCTAGCACCACCGTCTTCAAATTTCCACACCTCACCAATAGAAGGACTTGGGACTTCGACAGATTTAACGTGCATCAGCCCAGCTATTCGTCGGGATTTCAGTTGGATCTGGACTTAATCGACGAACAAAGAAAAGAACCCTACCTGCGAGTAAGCTAGCATGATCACTAAGCTACTGAGACCATATTTAAGAACGAATAAGCATGTACATGAAAAAATAATCATAAGTATTTTTCAAATTTCTCAGTAACTATATTCTAATTCCTTTAAAGGTGTAAAATTATACTATAGTTATGGTATATATATATATGTGTGTGTGTGTGTGTGTGTGTGTGTGTGTGTGTGTGTGTGTGTGTGTGTGTGTGTGTGTGTGTGTGTGTGTGTGTGTGTGTGTGTGTGTGTGTGTGATGATTTAACTTTCATTTAGTAGTTTCATTAAATATTATTTTTATTTCCTAATTTTTCCCATTCACTAATTCCAAAGTAAATAGTTCATTTCTATTTCCTGATCCAAATTCAAATTATCATTTTATTTATTAGATAAAGCGCTGAAAATTTTTTTAATCCGCTTTTCCATAGTCATAAGTTTGTCAGAAATAATCCTTATTGGACATTTTGTGGGTAGCTAAAATCCCTAGGAATACTTACACATGGATTATTTGAAAAATTTCCCTGAAAAGAGTTAGACTGAAAATATTTCCTTAGAAAAAACATTTATAAATTAACATGCGTAACGAAAAAGCTTTCTCTTTTGGCTTTTTCGCTTCGGCCGTGCTGGTCGAACCCACACTGCTCATATATTAAAAATGTATATTATACCCCATATTGTAACGGTAAAAATACACTGTAACTGATGAAATCAAGCAGTGGAATTACATCTCCAGCACTCTCACTTTTGTATAGCTTATAACGTTGCTGCCCTGCGCTATGTATTGGAACGCTACTTTCATTGTTATGTTCAAAGTGATTATCTTCAAGCATAAAGGTGTACTCAAATGTGAGAATAGATTGGTATTCAGCTACTATATAAGTTTAAACTGAAAAAAAGGTGTAAGTCATATATATATATATATATATATGATACTATTATTACACCTATATATATGTCATGTAATGTTAGTAATTGAAAAGATGGGTGTTGACATAATGGGTCAGTATGTAAAAAAATTTTGAAACTAAAATATTCAAAAAAATGTTCATAGTTGTTCTTCTTTTGATTGTTTTTTAGGTTCTAGAGATAATTACACCAGAAAATATAAAACTAGAATTATTTGGAATAGAAATTTTGTTGGGAATATATCTAATAACACTAAGTATGTGTATAGATCGAAAACTGATTCTAGTCAAAATGATATAGAGACAAATAATAATATTGAGGTGAATCGTTATAATAATTATTTGCAGAATTCGAGTGAAATAAGATTAAAATATAGAATTTGTCATGATAAGAGATGCAAAACTTGTATCATAATAGATACGGAACAGAGAGATGAAAAATCCCAATTTATTTTTTGCAAAACTAACAATTGTATCTATATGTTGAAATGTAAAATTTGTGAATATAAATATATAGGACAAACATCGAATTTTATTAATATTAGAATGAATCAACACAGAACTGATTCAAAGAAATACCAAAGAGAAAATCAATCTGGTAGAGTTTAAATCGCGCATTTTAATATACATGAATTTCACAACGTTTATTTTTATATTATTAGAATTATTCCCTCTAGGATAAAAAGGTTATGGTGGGAAAACTTTTATATAGGATTTTTTAGGACTACTTACCGATATGGACTAAATACAATATATTATGATAAAAATTTGCTTCAGCTGATGAAGCGAAAAGATATATTGGAATATAATTATACCGAAGATAAATGTAACAATAAAAATGTGAGAAATAATAGAGGTAAATGTAAAAAAAGGGAACAAATGGACACAAATATTATTAGGAATAAAATTATAGAATTGGAAAATGATTTTAAAAAGAACTTCAACATTAAAAAAAATAAATTTTTTATATTTGGATTGAAGAAGGCTGAAATTAGAATTGCTAGGGAGATACTTGGAAAACTACTGGATGAACAAGGTTTTCACATTATGAAAGATTTAAGTAATTACATAATTAAAAAACTAAATATCGAGATGCATATAGATAATGAAAATGTAACGTAATATTGCACACTTCGATTCTTAAATAAATCTTTCAATAAGATAAATTTTTCAAGAGATTTTGAAAAATACATGCATCTATTCCCTATTAAACATATAACTATAAAAAGTGCTTTTAGGTATAACAAAAAATTAGGAAGATTAATATTTAATTTCAATTATGGAATGGATATGGAAATGTTGGATCAATGTGTGTGTGATCGGTATGGTGACTATGTGGAGGAATATCATGGCCATGTGGTCACTGGGGACTTGATTTTAATCAATGATGAAAAATTGAGAAATATAATGAGGAAAGGAACAGGCTACAGATTACCAATAACAGAGAGTAATTATGTAGCTAAAAAAGAAATATGTAAGGATCTAGATAACTTTATTATCAAAATAGCTATTAAATATAGTATGCCCTATGAGGCCTTTAGCGAATTTAGGGATAGAGTATGCAATGATCTAAAAAATGTTAATTATAGATTTAAAAATGAAATAAAATTCAAAGATATTAGAACTTCTATAGAAAATTTACAAAAAAATTTTATAATTGTATATATGGATAAAGTTCCTGGAAATTTTGCCCTCATTTGTAAACAATTTTATTTCAAAAAGATGAATGATTATTTCCAGGATAATGAAACTGTTGTTCTCTCAAAATGTAAAGACAGAGAAATTATTAATAGATTAGAATCATTTCACAAAAAAATTGATTTACAGTTCAATAATAAGAAATTCCCACATGTCTTTTTAACTCCTAAATTCCATAAAAAACCAATTAAATTTAGAACTATTACAAATGGATATAATACTTACATAACTAAATCTGGTAAAATCTTACAGAATTTTTTAAATAATATTTTAGAAAAGCTTGAGCAAACTGCTATTATTAAAAATAGTATAGAATTACTTAATTCCATAGGCAATACATGGGTACCAGCAATCTATAGTTATGATTTTCAGGATCTTTTTAATTCAATTGATATAAAGGATATGATTAAAGTTATGTTGATACTTTATAATCAATATGGCATAAAAATACTATAAAAATATATAGGTACGTGGTGTTGCTAAAACCTTCCTGCTCCCATAACATCCAATCCCAGCTTA
>BMAW01066191.1:2383-24648 GCA_019974015.1 Nephila pilipes
TGTGTATATATATATATATATATATATATATATATATATATACACAAAATTTTATGAATTAAATATTTTTAATTTTTGAATTAATTTCGTTTGATTGAATCAAAACAACAATTGATATACTGTTATACATATACATTATGATTGTAATGCTGATAATAAATTTCTTAGACTTTATCCGGTTTAAATATAACTCATATTAGAAATTTATACGTATTTTCCTTTAAATATACTGAATGTTCTTATTAAAACAAAACCAGGAATCCAAGAATCGACTCAAGGTCAGAGTTTATTCAGAATTTTAAGAATATTCTGTGGCTGTCATTTTTTTGTCTAAGCACTTTGAAATTGTTCCTTCTTAATTTAGCTTCATTCTTGACATTTTTCTGGAATGAAATGAGTTTGATATTCAGTGAATTATCATTACTTTTATTATAACTAAATTTACTTCTAATCCATGAAACATTTATGTATAATATTACATCTTAGAAGAACTTGAATGTATTCCATAATACTTTTTGCAAGTCTCCACAACGAGAATTTTTTCTGCTATCATAATAACCTAGAAGTTCCAGTTACAAGCCTGTGTCCCGAAATATTTCAGTGGAATCGCGTGTTCAAGTCCTTATTTGACGAAATATCTATTTCAGGTTACGGCTGGTAAGGGGTAGAATTTCGTTTGATCTTGCAGCGTCCAAATTCCTCTCAAAAGTATGATGTGGACTTTATAAGCAGTAAAGTGCCAACTCAGATGTAGAACTGGTCACTTGATCGTAGTTCACATTATGAAGTATGCCATTAAACTATTCATATTTACTACGTCTGTAATCAATCACCTGAAAAATTATTCTGATAAATGAGTACATTTCATGTAAAAATTTTATTGAATACTTTAAATTTCTATCGAATTTATTGGAATTTCTGAGAATTCTATGTCAGTCACATAACAAAAAATAAGCTTTGCACTATTGTTTTTTTTAATGAGAAATAGATATTGCATTTCAGTAAATTATTTTTGTTGATTTGTTTATAAAATATTGAAATAATTACTGATTTATTTTACAGTTTTAAAAATTTAATATTTTCTCAAACTTTACGAATTACAATATTATTTATTCACAAAATACTACAAATTTTGTTGCAATTTTTTACACTCTGTGATGTGGTAAATACACAAAAATGCTTAGTCTGGGAATATAGTATTATCTACGAATTTATTTAGTAGTTTTCTATATTTTATGAGAGTTTCAAAGAGCAAATCAATAAAAAAAATCTTATAAATATATTGTAAATTTGTTTTTAATGTTCTTAGTCATTGAAAGTATAATCCCAGAAAGAAAAAATTCGTTTTCTGCTCAGATATATTAAAACTATGTCATCAAATTTTCTGAAGATTTGAACAAAAATAATGAGAGTTATATCAGAGCTGACTTAGGCTTTGACTGGCTAAAAAGTAAGTTACAAATACTTTCTTAAAGTTTGAAACAAAATAAAAAATGAATTGATATATATATATATATATATATATAGTTCGATATCTCTTCCTGATATATAAATTTTCCCTCTATACTCATTTGTAACTGTTTTCTTTTTCATTTCCCTCAGCAGTCTCTATGACTGTAGTAGCTTAAGGGGTATGAACATGACTTTAACGGTCAGTGATATTAAAACCGAGGCATGAGCTCAAATTCATACGGCAAAAAAATTCTCCTTTTAAAATTGATAGAGGATATAGTCCACATGGAACTGAATGAATTTTGTCTATAAAATAAGCCCATGATATGAAAACTAGGAAATAAAAGTATAGGCTTAGATTTAAATCTTAACTATAGTTAAAAATTGCGATATTTGTAGTCAGTAACTCTAGTTTAGTGTTTAGGATAACATTAATCCAACTAACCAATCATTTCAAGATTTTCCTCTTCAAATTGTTAAAAAATACTCTAAATTATTAACAAAAGTTGAAAAATAGTTTTAAGCCATTCCCCTTCAATTTTTATTTAGTTGCATTTGATTTTATTCTAACTAAACTAGAAACAATGTGTTTTAATCTAAGAAATATATTCAATAAGAGGGAAAAAAAACACAAAGAAATAAATTGATGTTTTACTAAATTAGTTTTCACCCTTCTTAAGTTCTGAGCTCGTTGTCAGATTATCAGCTGCGAGTCAATATTTAATAGCCAAACAATCTACTCTATCGAATCACGAAGCAAGCAATTAAAACATCGTTTCCCATTCCTTTTCGAGATACAAGTACACTATTATTACTTAACAACATCCAAAAAGTTCACTTTTCAGCCATTCAATTGTACGTAAAGGGATATTAAAAATGCAATTATACGGAGATAGGTCATTGGCATGAGAAATAAATTTATAGCCAAATGGCGTGTCGGACCCAATGAAGCGCAGTTCGGATCCTTTCGGAATCGGTAGCTACCGAAGTCTTGCTTGTTCATTAACGTGCCGTCGATGGGTGGTTAGTCGTCAGGAATGGCCCCGCCTCTGTCTTGTACCCGGGGGGAGGTCAGAAGGGAAGAATCTGCTGCCAAAATGAAGAGATGTGATGAAGACAACCACACACAGTGACTTTATGTTGAAGAGAATGTATTAGAAAAAGGGGTGGGGTACTCATTGAAGGGATGTACAGTTTCATACACAAGAAAGTAGAGATTTTAAAATAAAAATGAAGCTTTTAAAGTAAGACGATATCTCAAAATAGATTATATGTCCGAAAAGCAGAAGAAAAAGGAAAATATCGAAATAATTGGTTTGATAAACTAGTTAAAAGAGCCATCAAATATATATGATTTATGCTTACTTTAACAGTAAATTTAAACTGAAAATGGCGTATTCATAAAGATTTGATGCCACTAATAGTAGGCTTTTATGACTGGTTTTTAAATCATTAGTACAATTTTTTCCTTATTATAAGATTATTTTGGTTATCAAATAATATGCACAAAGTTATCAAAACATTGAAAGTATATAGATTAAATGTGTTTACGTTTCTGAAAACTATTGCGTGACTTATTTTTAAGCAATAAATACCTAATTTGTCAATTTCTTGACATTGGAATAATTTTTCGTCATTTTTTTTATGAAATTGTTACTATTCCAAACATATGTGCCTTATATAGAGCATATTATTAGTAAATAAAATTATTTATATACTTATAAATATGTGGTAATAAAATTATTTATATACATATAATTATGTGGTAATAAAATTATTTGAATTTAAAAAGAAAATTTTTTCAAACATGGCACATTTTTAAATGAAAAACAATTTTGTTCATAGCTTTCCTTTTAATCTTTCTGCTTAGATATTAATGAGGATATATTGCTTCTTTTTATAATAAAAAGCAATTTTCTTTGTCATAAAAAATTGAATAGTTTTTGAATGACTCGATTTAGAAATATTAGTGTATTCTTAGAAAACTGTCACAAAAGTTTATGATACATTGCTTCAAACTTAGAAAGAAGTATAACAATATTTTGATACAAATTCATTGAATTAATGAACAAACGCCTACAAACTAATATGGGATAAATTAAAATTATGACAATACGACTCAGAATAAAAAGAATTATTTGAATGAGTGAATTTTATTTCAAATAAAGAGAAAAATAACGTGAGCTTAGAGATAGGGAAACAACTACATTCTTTCATGAGTTTTAAAACTTGTTTCATTTGAATTATTAGAAGTATTAAGTAAAATAAACAATATCAATTATTTTTAAATACCACGGTTAAGATAGAAGAGTACAAAGTTATTCAATTCAGAAAGCAACATAAACATGCTTTTAAAACGTATATGGATTCATTATAAACTATTCTTTGAAAAGGCATTTAAATACTACCCATTAACTTAAGCTTTACACCGTAAAATTATTTTTGATCTCCATTTTCGCTGCATGTATCCTACAGAGTTTAATTTAATATATTTATCAGAAGCGTATTATATGAAGATATCAACTTAATGAAAAGCTTATCAAGGAATTATGAAGGTAGAGCTTAATATAAACTGACTAGTTATCATCGTATTTAAAAATTTAATGAATACATTACATTCATGTCAAATTTATTAGGAGAGCCCTCACAAGTGTCATCTCTAGGCTATCGATAGCATCTGTTTAAATAACATAAGAATCCTGTTAAAAGTTTTAAATGTTGTCATCGTAAATTTTATTTTAAAAAAGAGATTTAATCTTATGAATATTTTCATTAAATGTATGGTAATTCTGCTGGAACCGTTTTACATAAATAATTGTATACTATTAATAATTGGTACAATTTTTGGTTTGTTTTTTAATGTTAAATATCTAGTATATTAGGAAGCCAGGTTTATTGGTAGCTTAAATATTTTCCAAAAACAAGGAACACACGCATCAAACAAAAGAAAATGCATAATTTTAAGTTCTTAATATAAAAGAAATCTTATTCTGAGTGAAATATGAATACTGTAAAAATTGTTTGTTGCATTCGTAATAATGGAAAATTGATTTCTAAAAAAAGGCTTTGCACAAATACTATATAAACACTGTGTTTTTAACTAATTAATTTTTTCTACTAAATTCTTGTTTTATTTTCATTACAGCAGTTATTTTACATTATATATATATATATCATGATAAGATACATAAATCTCAAGTAAAATTGTTTATTTTTAAATTCTGTTTAAAATATTGTATTATTTATATCAGGATAACATAACATAGATTTCAAGTCACTTTGTTTTTTTTTTTTAAAAAAACTTTTTAATAATATTTTAATTCAATATCTCTTGCTCTGCAGTCAGAACATATCGTTTTATTTACAACTGCAAATTTAAAATTTTAAATATTCATATTGTTTGTCGAGTCTATATTTTACAAACAATCATGTGATGAAATAATATTATATTTAATAACCTCCCTGAAATTATATAAATTTCTTATTAATTCTAAATTTATTTATTTATTCAATTTTATAGATATTTTTAATACAATAAATGCAACTTTGAGACAAATTTTAATATTGGCTCAAAATTAATATTATGTGCAATTTTATACAAAAAATATTTTAAAATAACATAATCTAAATAATATCTGCATATTTTTGTAAGCAAGAATAAATATATACTTTTTAATACTTTCTTTCACTGTATTATTTTTTATAATTTTGAATTGAAAAATGCAGAATTAGATGACAGAGTTTGATGAAGACGTTTATGATAGATTGTAAAAAAAATTCATTTGCATCAAAAGTATAACCTTTATTCACTTGTTTCTAAAGAAAATATTTTGCAGTACGTAGCTCTTAGACACTCCCTCATATAATTACAGAAAATGTATTCCGAAAACAACAGAGACTCTGCATCAGTTGAAAAAAAAAAATAACTTCATTGTCGCAAAGCATTACTGTCTCCTTTCCTTTCTTTTTTCCCCTTCCTCCGACTTACTAATGGGTAGTGACGACTTTTACTTCCTCGTAGTGATTTATATATATTTTTGTTTCACTTGTACCAAAAAATTTGCTTTTTTATTCATTCGTTCCACCCCCAGATTTTGAACTTTCAAAGACTTGCGTAGTGTAAAAGGATACGATGGATGACACAACAGCACTGTACAAAAGGCAAAAACGGTATGGATGTGTCTTTGGGATTAATTATGCATTCTGTCTAGTTCGTAAGAAAATTTTTTTCCTTCATTATTTATGAGCTTTGTAAAGTAGCGAAGCTGCATAAGCAACATAAGAAAATAAACTAACAGAAACAGATAAAAGCAGGGCCTACGAATTATTCCTATTTTTTTCTTTTTTCCCTCCGTCGAAAGAATCGCATGTCTTTGGAGTAAATAAAAAATGGATACAACAGGGAATTAAAAAAAACATTCGGAGAATTTGGGCGCGTTCTTTCGAGGAAAATAAATACTGATTTTTCGTTATGTGTTGTATTCCGAGCTACTCGATTCTTATCGTCTTGCATTTGTAAACGGGAATTTTCTTAAAGTGCTCTTATATTGATGATGGAGTTAAAAATGCAAAGCGTGTGTTCCTGTTAGCTTGTTTTTAGATTTTTTTGTTCACATAAATCTTTGCGTTTTACAGATAAATAACCATAATTATCCATGTTTGCGAAGGGCATTTTTAACATATTTTAAACACTTTTTTTATTTGAAATTTTCAGTTTCTAATAGAGCTTTACAGAATGTTTTATTTTTCTCTTCTGAAAGAAGGAAGGCAAATAATTGGAACTAGAATTCCAATGGGTGTTTCAAATTTCTTAAATTTTTTTTTAATTCTATAATGTATTTGAAGCACGTTGTTCATTTGATTAGTTGATCTACTTTTTATATGAAAGACAAAATTTTTCGTAGTTCAATGTTTATTTGTAGGATGAATGTTATCAAATGATAATTTGTGTTATTAATTTGAATGTAGGAGAAAAGAAGCAGTTTTTTAAAAGGGGATTTTTTTTTTGTTGAAAATGTTGCTTGAAGATGAAAATGGCGTGAGAGACGTTACTGAAAAAGTAAGAAAAAGAACTTCCTCTTAATGCAATTGATCTTCAGAAAAAATGATTGTTTTTAAGCACGCACAGACACACACACAGATATATATATATATATATATATATATATATATATATATATATATATAAAGACAAATACTGTTATAGTGAAAAAGTTACTTAATCAACAATAGTTTTATATCAATAATTTAGAAGTTAACTAACTTAGATATTTTCATCATTTCAAACATTTCTCATTTTTTTTTCTAAAGGAAAGGAGTCTATTAATGCACAGGCAATAGAAATAAGTTTAATTGTTTCTTATATTATACATTTCTTAAACTTTTTAAGCAACTTCCAGAATCACTTTTTCGATATAAAATATTTCTTTACTAATAATAGAGGAAAGCAGATCCTTTGTTTCAAAATTCGCAATATTTATTTAGTTGAACTTTATCGATTCATAATTGAATCTGCAATTAGAACTCATACTCGTTCATAACATTAAATTATTTTGAGAAATGAAAATTAAAATAGATTCCTGTAAATAGTTAAATATGAAGTGGGAAAAGTATTGTATTATCTTATTAATTTTTTTATCGTCAAACATAAATTTTTCAGTACTTTAAATGAACCGCAGTATAATGAAAATTATAAGTAAGACAACAGCTTCCAGGAAGATAGAAATATCACTTTCGAAATATCGGCTATGATATATTTTATATGAAATACAGTTGCAGTTAGTATTAGTTAAAAGACTGATAAAATAATTGCTTTGATATACTGCTGAAATATTAAGAACATTTTAAGAGGAAAAAAAATCAACATTTACTGTAGAATTGCTTTGAATTTAAATGTTGATGATACCAATTTCCTAATTTGTTTTAAAGCAAATTATATGTTTAACCTGTAAAAGCCTGTATTTCAAAGTCTAAAAATATACATGTATTTATGTTTATTAAAACATATTCGTTGAGTGTAATTTTGCTGTGATAAATTATAAAACACAATCACACAAAATATGTATTCCATTTATCAATATATATACTGTGGTCTTCGCATTTCCTTCATTAACATTTATTAGTAATAACAATCTTTTGAATAAATTTCTCTTACAATGTAAACATGTATATTATTTATATATTATAACTTTTCCCTTTCTTTTTTATTTAAGTTTAATGAAATAAGTCTAACATAGAGCGTAATGGCATATGGCGCTTTATTTAGGAGACATAGTAAAACTCACGCAAATCAGCGAGATAACAAGGGTATGTAGCTCTTGTACATATCAGTAACACAAAAATTTTAAAAATAGCACTTGTAATAAAGTAATATCTCTTTCAAATACGTTCAATTCCCCAGCTATCTAGTTCAAACAGCGAACAAATCTCCAAAGTAATACTCTTCTATTTCCAAGGCAACTTCTGATAGCTTCCGGCAATCCCTGTAGATTCCTCATCAGATACAGACCACTTCCCTGCAGATTCAGATCACTTCATGAAAAGATTCACTTGGCTACAATACCAATAGATTCCCACAGACTTCGAATCTCAGCTTATTTATAACTATTTCGATGCGACGTAAAGGTAATATTCAGGAAAATTCCATAGATTTTATTCTCATCGCGATTTCAGTAAAATTCCACAATTTTCTTGAACCATTTTGTCCGAAAGTCGTGAAGAATGACGATAATTCCTCTAAAGGGATCCCCGAATTCGTCACCAAAGTTGTATGGAAAAAGGGTCATTTCTTATAATTTCCCATGTACCCAACAGACATCTGTAAATATTTTTTTTTTATTCATAGCACTACCATTGTTGGGAAACGTTATTGCTAGCTCGCAACATTACTTCCTTTTTTCCGAAAAAAGCATTCAGGTAGTCTCATCATATACAACTATGATCAGGTGCTTGATAAGAAGCCGATTGATCAATGTGAATGATTTTTCACTTAGCATTGGACAATATCTGAAATCTGAAGACATCATTGTCTAATTTCTCAGCAACAGTATAATGTTCCCCCAGTTCCACCGTAACCTCAGAATCTTATTGCTTGGTAATTCATCAAATGTAACTTTCTTGAGAAAATCTCACTGTGTCTAACAAATAACTTATTATTTTTTTCTCATTTAACTTTGTCTTTTATTCATTTAGTTTAAATTTTAAATTCGTAACAAACTGACGACAAATTTATCAACATTTGAAAGGAGTATCATAAACAAGAGTTCTAAAGGTCATAATATAATAATTTTAGATCAACGTGAATATGCATTAAGATTTTCTGTCACGATCTTTGGATTTTCATGAGGAAGAACATGTTTTTTTATTTGACCAAGTTATTATAAGGAATTTCAAAAGTTCATTTAAAATTAATCATCTTAATTATTAAAGTCAGCTGAAAACAACTATATTATTAAGAAATATTGAGAAATATAAGGTGCATTTTAAGGGTATAATAGAGTTTTTTGGTGTAAGCAAACTAAGCATTTTGCATCATTTATATTTAATGCGGTCTTATGTTATTTGTTATTGCAGAGTTATTTGATTATAATAAACCTGAAAGAATCTTCGAAAATCAGATAATCAATTAGGAATTGGTATTTTAACTAAGAATTAGCAGCTTTTGAATGATTATGGTCCCCCCTGTTAACTTACTTTCATCTTGATTGTTTATTTGTAGTTAAAGAATAATTGAAGTTCATGTTGGCCCTGATAATTGAGGTTTTATGGAAATAATGCACCAAGTGTTTTTATTCTGCACCATTAAGTAATTTTTATGTATATTTATTGAAAATATTCCCGAATAATATTATAAAAATTTGATTGTACTTTAAATTCTCGTATCATAATAAATACGTTTTTACACGAATAATTGTAAACTATGTTCTATGAGAATCCGAATGATAAATCTCTCTCCTTCTCTCTCTCTCTCACTAATATTACTGGCAAAAATATTGTTCATTGGAAAAAAATAAGTTTTTCTACATTTCCTCTTTCAACTATTTTGTCTTATTAAATTAAGCTACTGTGTACAAAATATAGTTTTTTCCAACAGAAATATACTAATGATAGTTCATATTTTACTCGTGTTATAATAATATATATACTAGAGGCACCGGAAAGTAATATCATTTTTAGGCATGTCGATATTCGTTTGTCGATTATCAACTCATTGTGTATTTCAAAGTCGTGCCATAGACATTTTAAAGTTAGAATGATTTGTTTATTCATAAATAATTAAATCTTATTATTATTATTTTTATTTTTGCAATTTTAGGGGAAATGGCTAGCCAAATACCAGAAGTTATACATATTCAACATTATATGCTTTTTGAGTTACACAAGGATAGTAATGCAATGGTTGCTACCAAAACCGTTTGCGATGCTTATCCAAATGCATTAGACATTCATAAATACTAAAGGTCACTTTCTAAGTTCAAATCCGGTAATTTCGGTCTTTCCGATTCGTACTGATCAGAGAGTCCAGCAACCTTAGGCAATGACATGTTAAGGGCAGAAGGTGGAAGCAAATCCATGTCAGATAATCGAAGAGCAGTCAAGCACTCTTACCCAACTTTGGTCAACCATCCAAGAAAACTGGTAAAGTAAGTAGAGCAGGTGTTTGGGTACCGCTTAATCTATCTAAAGAATACAAAGCTAACCAATCCACTACATGGAACTCTTTGCTTCAGTGGCACAATACAGATGAGTTTTCTGATTCCTTGATCGCTGGAGATGAAAAATGGGTCCTATATGATAATCTAAAACCCAAAAGGCAGTAGCTCTCTCCAAATGAATCACCAAGAATTACAACTAAGGCACTCTTCTGTGTTTGGTGGATTATTCACGAAGTCGTTCATTTTGAAGAGCTGAAAATAAACAAACTGTGCATGCAAATCTTTACTGTGAACAGCTGGTTCAATTAAACCAATCTTTAATTGAAAATTGCCCGTGATCGGCAACAAAAAAGGTGTCATTCTGCAACACTATATTGGAAGACAGCACTGCTCAAGACGAAATTTATGAATTGAGATACGAGGTATTGCCTCCCGCACCATACTCTTTCAATACTGCTCCATCGGATTTTCATTGACTCCAATCACTACAACAAATTTTAAGTTGCAAAACAATTTGAAAATTCCGATGATATCCAAAATACCATCTCCAGATATTTTGCTCAAAAACCAATTACATATTATTGATCCGGCATTGAAAATTTGCTCACTAGATGGCAAAAATTTATTGATAACGAAGGTGATTACATAATTGATTAAAAATAAAAACTTAGTAAAAATGTATCTGTTTGAATTTAATGTAGAAAAACGATATTATTTTCCGATACTCCCAAAAATAATGGTGTGAATAATATTTTTTTGTTTATATGTATGTGTTTCGTAACTAATAATATTTTATTTTTAAGGGAAAAGGTATAAGCTACCCACATTAACAAATATTTATTATGATTACAAATTTTTTTTTTTTAAATTACAAAACTAAAAAAAGGAAGTTACAATTTCATTAAAATAGCGATTTTATATTTTAAGTTCACCTTATTTTATTCAATTTTTAAAAATACATTTCAGATTATAACATTGTAGTATTACAATGTATAATATATTGGCAATAAATAATTTTCATTTAAGTTCATTATATTTAAGTTGCTTCTATTATCAATCATTAATTTTTTTATGTTTTTATAGTAAAATAATTTAAATTATTATTGTAATTAAATTAACTGTGTAATTTTAGTATAAGAAATTTAAATATTTCATTACAACTTACTCTGCATTAATATAATTAAAATTTGTCACAATCAAATGGTTTAAACTTAATTTTGATGTTCTTTTTAATTTACCAGTTATTTAATAACATTAAGTTTGCTGATATGTTAATCGATATACAACTTGAACAAATTATTACAATTATAATTAGTACTTTTTGAAAAGTCATTTACTCCAAAAATTATTTATATTTTCAATAATAATTATAATTCAAAATTTTCATCCCATATTTATAATTAAACAAAGACGATTTATGTTTCTCCAATATGTTTCTTATATGTTTGAAATTATAATTTTTGTACTTTCCTTACTCGTAGATTGCCAGTATACGATTCCATAATATTTAATACAATGCACATCCAAATGAAACTATGTTGTGATCTTCCATTGTATTATTTGGTAATATGAATGAGTCCGAATAGCAAATTTTATACAGTATTGCAATTAAAGACACATTGAATTAAGTATTAAAATGTAGACTGATAGCTTCAAAACAGATTCTAAATTAAAATAATATTTACCTAGAAACAACTTTAGAAATGAAAGATAAATTTTAATCTCTGAATTTTATATGAATAAAAACTTTTTTCATGGATTTCTGATCTTTTCATCTACTATAATGTTAAACACACACATATATATATATATATTAATAGTTACATTTCAAAATATTCAGAAAGTTTGCTCTAAT
Organism: Nephila pilipes; assembly: GCA_019974015.1. Taxonomy (NCBI): domain Eukaryota; kingdom Metazoa; phylum Arthropoda; class Arachnida; order Araneae; family Nephilidae; genus Nephila; species Nephila pilipes. The sequence continues at coordinate 14,345 of BMAW01066191.1, forward strand.
TATTTGAAATATAGAATGATAAAATCTCTAAGAAATTTAATACAGGTAACTAACAATCGTTCTGGCACAAATAAATGAGTTAATATTTTGAATTTTGAATGATACGGAAATATTATTTTATTCCGTCACTGAACAAATTTTAATCTTTTTTAATTGCATCAATTTACGGTATAATAATGTTCGCGCAGAAATAAAAATGAAATTGTTTTCTCCCAAAAAGGTTTTTACTATTTCTAACTAACATAGAAATTAAAAATTAGCTTTCTTGCATTATTTTCCTGGATAATTTAAGGGCAACAGAAAAGTAAATTGTTCAAAGGGGGAAGGGAATTTTTGAAAATTATAAGTTTTCAACTTTTATTATTTATTTAACTCATGTATATGAATAATGTTTTATTTCATTTTAAAAACATGTCTTATTTATTATTTTTACACAAATAATTTATCCAAAAACCTTAAACTCAATTCAAACATATGGGAAAATTATCAAAATCTATATACTTTTGTTTTAAATAATATAATTTTTAGGAAATATATTTTCTATACCAGTTTTAAACACAAAATTAAAATCTTCTTCAATTTCATTTTTAACAATTTTTACAGCATAATTTTGAGAGTATAGAATGATTTTGAGAAACACTATATTCACACACACACACACACACACACACACACACAATTACTTTCTTTACGTCAATAATAAAAATTACATTTATGAATTCATACTGTAAGGCTTTGCAATGAACGAAGTGTATGAATGTAAAATTCTAAAAAAAGTTTTAATAAAATAGTATTAAATAATAATTTTTTTTCTTTTGCCCCGAATTATTCTGCTAAAGTTAGAAAGACACAAAAACGTTATATCATCTAATATGTTTAAATATTTATGAGTAAAGGAATACATTGAAAAATTTAGAATAAATTCCACTTAATGAGTATAAAAATATGTGCATGAAAAAACAATATAACTTTAAAAAAGTAATTTTTAAGTAATTAAAGTATTCTTTACATTAGCAGTTCTATTATATTACAGTAGAGAGCAGACAGCCTTTCATATATAATTTCAAGACACTGGCCTCTATCAAAAATGATCAAACTTTACAACGAATCTTCTTCACGATTTTTATCTTATTACTCTACCACACCAAATTAGCGTTCCGTAAAAATGTCCATCTTTTGAACTTGAGGGTAAGTTAGGGAGGGGATTAGAAACTGGATGCATTTGTACGTCGTTAAAATGCAAATGTGACTTCGATTATGTGATTATCCATCACCTACACCTTGGATATATATCGGGGTTTTTCGAAAATTAGATTCCGTAAATTTAAATGCCTCCAGATGAAGAAGAATAACGACGTTAAGAGAGAAAGAGAAAAAAAAGTCGCTCAGGAAATGAACTAGCGAAAAGTTGGTTAATATCCAGTTGCAGTCTCGATTAAAGATTCGAGATGATATAAGATTTCTTAATGGAATTTTAATTACTGGTCTTTCGTTCTAACAATTCCTGGTTTCCTATTAGCGATAGTAAATCTGCAATGGTATATCTTTTTGGAAGATTGTTTCAATAGTTATATGGTTCATATATTTCATTGATAGTTTTCACTTTCGATATTTATTTGATTTGTCTTCTAAAAAAAGAAACAAAAAGAAAAAGAATCAATTACCTAATTTCTGATAAACTTTTATGAGCTGGCACAGCGTTTTTTGTTCCCAAAATACTGCTTTTAAGTAATTACTAAACATTAATTAAAATGATAATTACATTTTAATGCATTGTGCTTTTGGAAATAAGTTTCATATCAAAATAAATTATTTTTTGCCTCAGGTAGGAACAAAATTTATTGAAAATGTCTGAGTTATTTTAATTAAGCCAATCACGATAGAACCAACAAGAAGTAATTTAAATAATAATAACAACACTACTATTTATTAATTACTTCTACTATAAATGTAATTACTTCATCTAATTTATCTTTTATGCTTGTAGTTTTTGTAGTATGCTTGTAGTTGTTGGAATTATAGATCTCGTCCAGGAGATGTCATTTAATCGATTGGATAAGTTGGCGGCCAAATGAATGGTTAGAAATGGGATTATCCAATGCTGATGTCTTTGGATGCCTTGATATGTATCACAGAGTGAAATTCAAATTCAGTACCTAGAACACTTTTTCCAGGCAACCCATGCGTTACAGGTTCTATTCGAGATGAATTTTATGCATTGTCTTACCGAAGGAGAAGAAATACTCAATTACATTAAGAGCATCGGGCAAGAGCTTATTTCCGTACAACAGTAGGAACGGCAATATATGTTATTACAGTGCTCGGATGTCTACACAATCAAACATTATCCAAGACAATCCATGTGTGTGTCCCTTTTAGATGTCAGCAAAGAAGTGTCCAATTCCATAAGGCAAAAGAGTGCGCTTTGAAGATTATACAGAAATGGGCTTCTATAAGTTTCACAAACGAATCCTGCTTTACTTTAACGAAGGACATAGGCTGTGTTCCAATCTGGGGAGAAAAATACACCAGTTACTTCCAAAATAATAATGTTGAAAGCCGTACCTACAGATGAGTTAAATAAACGGTACTGGAGATTAGAAGGACGTTCACAATGATTTATAACTACTTTAACAATCGACTAGGTGGAACCCTAAGTGAATTGAAATACTGGGATGAGATCCTTTCTCAATATGTCAAACCATGTGTTGTTTCTTTTGGGAATGAATTAATTCTAAGGGATGATAATTTCTAATCTCTCCAGGCTAATATAGAAGACGGATATCTTGAAAATCAAGGTTTTAAAAAGGAACCACTAGCTAGATCATCTGTCCTTAATGTAGTATCTTTAATACTAATTCAGAAAGCAAGTGGTGGAGTGGCGTCTTACAAAATAAACCTGAACCCTCAAACACAACCTTATTCAACTACTGCACAGTGTATTGAAATGTTCTGTGGGATTACGCTGGAAGCCCAAACTCAGCTTTTTTTAATCTACTGCGCAGCTTTTCAAACCTCCTTTGTAACATTGTCTTGGATGCTCCAAATCAACACTTTCATCTTCCTTAGCGTAACCTCTATGTCCTAGACTCTCAAACCTCACATTCATTGTCCTTAGGAAAGTTACCTGGACTTCTCTGAGATCTGATGCTGGTATATTCACTCCTACACTGACAACTTTCGAGTTGTATTGCTCCGGTCAGAGACTAGGACTCCAAATGGATCTATCGGTCAATTAATACTTGGCCTTCAGTTTCGAAGGGGAGTACTGTGGTGTCCTTCAAAATTACCACCATGAAAATTAGACTGCAGCTATAGATAATCGATCCCGTCAAGTGTGAATGAAATGAACGAGTGAATGAGAATAAATTGAAGTGCTCCTGCATCAAATAAAAAAGAACAGCTTCAACCTTGACTAGTACTTCTTTTGATGCTGATTCCTACTTCTTTCTTTTACCTATTCAAAAATTCAGTTGTTTTCTTATGCCCTTTAAATTTTTTTTATTGTTGTTTAACTAATAAAATATTGTTTTCATTACGATGTATGGCTGATTGTATTTAAACCCTATGATAAAGTGAGTTTTATCACTATTCACAATTATCTTAAGTCTTCCTCATAGGTCGTAACATGAGTTGTAACAAGGATTATTTCATTTAAAGATAAAACGCTTCCAATTTTAGAGTTCGATACTTAATCAATATTATAGAATTCCTTGTTGTCAATGCATTTAAGTAGTGGTGAACGCATTCCTTATAAAAACATATATTTAGTTTTCTCACGAAAATCTGTAACTTATTTTTTTCTAAAATTTAAATTTTTATAATTAAGCGTATTTTTTCTATTGTAAATCATTCTTGATATCATATAATTAAGGAAATTTGATTAAACAACTGTTTAAAGAAAAACATTCTCTAATTTCATGGTTTTATGTTAATTTGTTTTCAAATGTAACACATTTATTATTAGATTATTTTTTACATTATTAATATTATCATAATAATTTTTAATAATTGAAGAGCTGTTAAAATTATCTGTAATATTTTGCTGTAAATTTTGAAAAATCTTTACAAAATATTTAATAAAAGTATACTAATCAATAGTTACAGAATTTTTTTTATAGGAGTCTCTTTGAATTTAGGTATTAAAAATACAAGGAAATAATGTATTATTTATGTTACAACCAATTTTTTTATACTTATCCTTTAAAATATTTATTAAATGTTTATCAGTCGAATCAATATAGAATTTTTGCACATGGTAGCATACTTCATAGGAATTTTATTAACATTACCAATAATAAAGCTATTTAGGAGATTTTGATGGAATTTCTTTAATCTTTATAGTATGTGCTTATATTATATTAGTATTAATATTCAATTGTTCAATATATATGCTAATACTGTATTTATATTCTTTAACAACTTCTGTTTGTAGCACATATATAATATCTTATTTAGGAATATAGTTATGAACATTTTCAAGATTTTTTAAATATTAATAGACTTGTTTTATTAGCCTTAACTATATTCAAATTACCTGTAATTACATGCTAATGTTCATTTATAAACTTCTAATAATCTTTAGAATTACAAGTGTTAAATCTTATTCAGTGTGTTGAACTCAATAATATCAAAATGTGTCCCTAACTTATTTAAATTTAACTACCAACAAAAAAAAAAAATCCTCTAACTTATAAAGCTAGATAATTAAGTAAAATATAAATGCAAATTATTATTACAAGCACCCCAAAGCACATGAATCATTAAAAAACTTCTTCTATAGAAGCAGTATATATAGTTAAGTTTTTATGATTGTATACACACACACATACAAAATAATCATGTATTACCATGCAAAGATTATAATAAACAACCTATTTGACAGTTGCTAAAACTAAAATTAATAATTTTTCTCACGCAAATAATATCAAAGACATATAAAGTTTAGTGATTCTCTAAATGTAATTTCAAATAATACAACGAAATTTATTAAATTAATTCGTACACTCGGCTTAAAAAAATAAAATTTAAAGTAACATTAGTATAAAAGGAATACATAAGTAAAGGCAAAAAGTTATGATTGTACAAAATATACTAGAGCAAGATAATATATATAAAAAGCACAAAGATAAATCTAGATTAATTAACATATATTATTAAATGAGAAATAAAATTAATAATAATTGCAAAACTATTTAAATTTTAAAAAAAGGACACATAAAGAAATTCCTTTTAGAGATCTAGATTATAAGAATAAGAAAAAAAAAAGATAAGTTGCAAAACAAAAACGTGTACGTAGAAGCAAATATATTTCTAAATGATATGTAAAAATAATAATAAAAAAAATATTAAAAAGATAGAAAAAGAAGAAAGTAAATATTGACGTATACACTGAAATGAAATCTATAAACCTAAAAACTAATAGTGCTTACATAAAAACTCATCTTCAAGACTTAGTTTCAAAATTCATGCTACAAATGCGCTAAACCAAACATAATATTGTATGAAAATGTATAATAAAAAGTAAAATAATTAATCCATACTGAATAAAAAAATAATAAACTAGCAGGAAAAAGGATTAACAAAATTAATATAAATTAAATGCTGTTTGAACTATTAGTGTAAAATGCAGAACAATAAAACTGCATACTGTAGCTATATCATACATAACAAACAGTAAATTATATTATAATAAACATTAGAGAAAATGAAAAAAAAAAAAGAAATATATATATATATATATATATATATATATATATATATATATATATATATATATATATATATATAATTATATATATATATATTGATGCAAACTATTATGTGTCGTTATACTAGGAATAAGGATTCAAGAATCTCTCTCAGCAGTTAATTTATAATTTGTATGGTTAAAAAAAAACAAGTCATGAGCTATCACTGAAAAAAAAAAAGACTAATATTTCAAAAAAGTAGATAAATATCAAATTGTCTAAAGATGATTATTAAAGAAATACGAATAAAAACCATTAAAAAAACTTATTTTAAACGATCAAAAACGACGATAAGAAATATGTTGAGAAAAAAAATAAGAACTTACTCAAAAAAATTCGTGCAAGGCAAATATTGCAAATAAATTAGATGGAATATTAAACCTGCTTAAATTAGAAAATAAATTAAAAGCTATTTACACCATCTACCTTCGTAAGGTAAAATATGAAATATATAAGAAAAAAGAAATTATTAAAAAACCACCCTATATATATTACTATGCGTGATGACCTGTATTTTAAGTTTCTTTTACAATATCACTAAATTATATTATAATATTCAATTAAAAAAATCTACCAAGCAATTTCCACGAACTTTAAATGCATCTTTCACTTTTACTATGCAAACGCCATTGGAATTAGGGATATTCGCAGTCTAATCGTATAAAAGATGATGCAACTATTTTTTGCTCTCTTACAGCTATATATATATATATCTTCTTAAACAATATTTAAATGTATTATTATCACTAAAAAATCTACAAATAGTACAGAAATAAATTGTTTGTAATAAATAAAATTACTTTATTATGAAACTCAAGATTACTGAAGTTCATAAAATGAACTTTTCTTATAATGAATGTATGTCTCCATCTGGTGGACTAGTTTAAAACTAAAACCAATTTTTTTTTGGACAAAATTCGTTTTATAAAAAAAAAAAAAAAAAAGAACCATAGAAGAATAGCATCATGAAATATTATCACCACTGTTTCAATATATATTTTCACATATATACATATACATACACTTACAAATAGAAACTTACCCTCTCTCTCTCTCTCTATATATATATATAATAAACACACATATGCCCACATGCACACTCAATATATAAAAATATAAAATATACGCACATAAATATACACACTGATAGCTGTTACTTTTAATTTGTCTTATACAATTTTAAATGTTTATTAATAAATGTAATTGGGTAATTTGCTTCAAGGCAAATAATATTAAACTGCTGCTTATTAATACTTTTAGTTTATTACAACTTCCTAAATTATTGTTTCCAATAATGTAATTAATAATATTGTTTCTATAAATAGAAATGTGCAAACAGCTACTCCAGGAAATTTTTAAAAAGAAGAAATTTCCTAAATATTTAAATCAAATAAAATAATTATAGGAAATATTAAAAAAGACATCATGAAAAATGTTACTAACTGGATAAAAATCACATTAAAATCAAAAGCAAAGATAGCCCACAGTGTTATTGTATATAAACTACTGTGTAATGCAAATAACTAGAAAGCATTAGAAAAGTAATGAATTATAGAACTATAAAAAATCCTATTTAAATTGAAGAAAATTAGCACAAAAATGGATTGACAAAGTACTGAAAAATTATTTCAAACAGAAATATTTTTTAGATATTTAAAATCAATTTAGACAAAAATGATTTGATATTAGATTATAAATTAGGCTATTACATACTCTGGAAGGTAAATGCTTCTTTAAACTTGCTTTATACGATCTTTGTGGTTATGCATGTAAATTGCCAATTTTTACGGGATGCAAATTAATCAAGTCGTGAGAATATTCCCTCTGGATATAATGTATGTTTTTCTATAATAATTGTATCATTTCACAACGTCCATCACTCACATGCATATATACAGATCCATACAATTTGTAACAATTTAAAAAAGTCAACTCTGTTAGAATATTAATTATAGCTTATGAAACTTAACTTAAAATGTTACCATCACCAACCCATTACCAACAAAGTAACCCATTAACTACCACAATCTATGGCATCAACCAAAAAAGTTTATTTATATATATATATATATGTATAATGTAAATGGTTATTCAAAGAAATATAAATAGATAGAATAAATGAGTTAATTAAAATATTATGTAAGCAAATATTAGAATAAGTTTAAAAAAATTCACCCAACTCTTTTTTTTTCACAGTAGATTAGTTCCTGAGAAAACCGTGTAAAATAAATCACGTAAAAAATGCATGAGATGTATGGTAAATTTGGGGATATATTCCACAGATTTAAAAAGCCGTGTTTGGTGAAAAAACTTTATAAATATTTTCCCAAGAAATAGTGCAAAAAACATAATGCAATCCATATTACATATTTAAAAATCAATTCATTTTAATAATAAAAAATTAAAATTAGAGTACAGTGAAAATCCAGTTTATATAGGTACATACAACATATAAAAATTCAAATTGAAATTAGGAATAAAACTACTAACATCTATTCATACCTACTTGATAACAAGTGTGAACGTTTATTTTTAATTGGATCAAAATTGCTATGATCAGTAGATGCGTCAGATATGTGCATCACAAATGACGGATTTCATTCGTTATGAAGGGCCATTGCTTTTTTTTTTACAAAGTCTGTTTTTAGAGGCTATATATTTATTACTTTTTTTTTTTTATTTCTCTAGTTATTTAAATAAGTCTTGTTACCCAGCTACACAAAATTTAAGATTACGTTGAAGTTTTAATGCACTTTCTATGTCAGAATCATGGGAAAGAAATATTGTTCCTATTACTAGTAGCAAATAACAAGCCCTCAAAAATTAAATCAGGTATTTCACCTTCGACATAGTCATTATCGACTTCTTTATTATCATAAACCGTCATAAATTCGATCAAATCGTCCTCATCACAAGCGCTCTTTCTAGCATCAATTTTTCAATGTCAGCCGTTTGCATGTAGTTAAAACCTTCGCCACCGATTCTATGTGATAGAGTTATAATATCAGAACACACAGATGATTTTTTTGTACCACGAAACTTTCACTTTGAATGCACGCTGGTAATTTTTTTTCCAACAAGCATTTAAGGCTGAAAAACGAAATGCTGTGTTCAAGTACTACGAAATGAAGAAAAAACGTTATTATAAAATTCTGGTATACCCCATAACTCCATGATACAAAGTAAACAAGTCATGAAGTAGACCAAGTCACTTATACATGTGTGGGCATAAGCTGACCGTCTTCTGATTATACTGTCAAAATTAGAATTAAAATAAAAATATTTTTGGGATTAAAGCTGGAAAGAAAATTCGTGTAAAAAAGTATATTGTTGAACCATGTTATTTTAAAATCACGTAATAAAAGGCCGTGTAAAAAAGAGTTGACAGTAATTTGTTCATATAATAAAAAGAATCACCTTAGAACATTTCTTGAGGGTAGCAAAAAACAAATAGATAAAAAAAAAACTCAAGTTAGTTTTGCTTATGTAATTATATAAAGAATAAACGTAAAACATTTCCCAAACAAACAATAAAGCTAAGTACGATACAAAATTACAAGAATTATTGTTAGGAATAAATGATGACATGAAACGAAAAATGAATTCATCATAAAAGTATAAAAAGTTACCATTTTTTAAAAAAATTGAAAAAAAAAAAAACAAGAAGAAAATGTAATATAACATTTTTAAACTCAGTATATGGCAGAAGACAGATATGCTTAGTTAAACTGGTTTTACAGTCCAAAATTTACCAAATTGAAAACTATTATAATACGAAATGGTATAAGCTAAAATTTCACATTAAAAAATATACTAAAAATAGAAATTTACGTAAAATACATACGCAGACACATATATATTTGCATGATGTATTTCATCAGCAATAAAAAAAAAATTTAAAATAAATATCCGAGTTTCCAAATAAGAGATAAAAAAAAAACATTTACAGGAGACTCATGCAATATATAAGAGAAACATAATGTAAACATTTTGCCCAAAGGAAGACTTATATTTAAAAACGAAATGATGAACCATCTATCAGAGAGGTAGCGTATAATATAACAGTATGTGTAAAGTCTCGAACTTATTGCAACGTAAAATTTAATTTAAAAAAAATGCTTCTCAATATACTATATCTTAAGGAACTAGTCCATAACGGTATTTGATGAAACTTAAAGCTACACTATGGGTCATCAAAATTGCTACATCCAGAAAGAGATACAAAGAGATACTTGAAATTTGCATGACAGGTAGATGATGTGATACACAAATGATTAGCTTTTCAAGGCATTAATGCAAATTAGGCACTGTAGCGACACTTAACACATGGATCAATACTGTGTGTGGTGTGTGTTTATTGTGTGTGTGTGTGTGTGAATAGGAATATATCGATATTTTTAACATGGAAAGTTCATAAAATTTGTATAATATAAAAGATGAGAGAGAGTAAATGTCTCTACCATTAAAATTCTATATTAGAATAACAGATGATTCAATTTCAAGATATTCGGAAGCATAAATCTTAAAAATCGTTGACCTAAAATAACCCTTTCA
>BMAW01066191.1:27006-60823 GCA_019974015.1 Nephila pilipes
CAAGATGGAGAGATAAATTCTCTCTGATCATTAAAATTGCTATATTAGAAATAACAGATGATTCAATTCAAGATATTCCGAAGCATAAATCTTAAAAAAATCTGTACCTAAAATAACCCTTTTGACTGCAACAGAGCTTTCATGTATGGTCATTGAATGATGTAAAATTGGAGGGTATGTTTACGTACAGCTGTCCATGCATCTTCACCGCGATGCCACTCGTTCATTGATCAGTTGTTCATGCATGATGACGAACTTAGTCATTCGGTAACTATTGACCAGGCAATTTTATTGATGAGATCTGAGGGGCTTATTAGCCAGAGTGCAGAACATTTTCTTAACATTTTCTCATTATATTCCACAGCGTTGTTTTATGCAGGGCTTGTAGAAAAAGTAGTAAAGCCGTACTATCATACCAGAAATGAAAACGTATCACCAAAGTGACATCAATGCAAACAAAGAAATGACAAAGAGGTGTATTTTAATGACACCCACCATCACCATATGCAACTACTATGTCGGAGTCGAATGCTGACAATAGTGCCTCTCGATGCGGAAAACGGATTTAATCATCATGATTCTAAACAGGACCGTGCATCGTCGAACATTTACACCAAGTAGTGGTACATCAGGTTCCAGCTGATGAAGAAGCTCTTGCTTTTGAAGTGGGCATGTTAGCTGAAGCTTATGTCGCCCAACTGACAGTTTTGATGTTGCAAACCGTCATGTTCATACACTACTCTGCTGTCACAAGTGACCCTTTCGATCAAGGCTCATCTGACAGACAACAAACACAAGTTGGAATCTTGCAGAAAATCATAGGAATGAGAGTAAAGATGGTTTTGAGAAACAAAAACTCCGAAACCTCCATGATCCTCCAACAAATAAAAAATAAATTTACGTATACTACGAACAAGAAAAATTAACTACAATAACCCATTCATTTTAGAGATCAAATTATAATAATTTTTTACAGATGAAAACTAGAACATACTTCCTAAAAATACATCCATTCTTGACGGCAGAGTTGAGACGATTCTCAACAACTCTGCTCAAAACAATCACATAAAAAAAAATAAGTTCACCCTTAACAAACAGCATCACAAAATACTCTTCACTGTCGAAACCCAAAACTTGTGCCACCCACCTCACTCAGATCTAGAACAAACGAATTCTGTTCTGATGGATGAACGCCTTTCATCCTGTACTCCTTTCATGTAAATTCTAAATTTTTACTTTTAAATTTTAATTCACTAATTATTAATTTTCATTAATTCTAAAATAAATTCAATAAATTTTAATGCATGAAATTTTGAAGATCAAGCAAACTATCCAACAGAAGATTGAAGCTAACATGGGCTAGGGACTTCATAAGAGCAACAACCACGTCCATAGCTAGCTACAACCACCTTTAAAATGGGGGTAATGTCTTCTAATGGCTGCTAGAACGAGAATGGGCCTCTTTGAGATCCCTGCATGAATGTCTGCGAAGAGGCATCCTGACCCTATCGAGTTCCATTTTCTGCAAAAATCAGTGACTGCAACAATAGTGCGATTTCGATAAACCGTGAATTCTTAGGTAGGTGTCTCGAATACTCTCAAGAGTCAGACACGGTTTCTTTTAACATCTTACAACTACTAACAGTCAACTGGGCTACATTCAAAGTCATATTTTTGCAAGAGAACTGTGCCCATATTTTCTTAAATACATTAATAACACATAATCCGACTACCAGACTGTCCCGAGAATAGTTTCTGGTAAACCAGTCTTTCATATGCAGACCTTTTGCCGAAACGTGTCAAAAGTTTGTAGTCGGACCAGAAACTGTGAGTTACTCGAGGTGGAATGAAGCTCGTTTTTAGGTTTGTTTAAAAATGGAAAACCGAGTTTGTGTCCTCGAAAAACATTGTTTTGAATGGTCAAAACACCGTTCAAACAACATGGATTTGAAAATGTTAACTGACTCTTATCCATCAAGCATCGGTTGTCAATGGTTTGCCGAGGATTAACGGACGTACCATACACCGACCGGAACCGCTCGGTAGACTGTGATGCCTACCCGGAAAATGTAGGAAGTGAATGAATAACGTAAGAAGATCGTAGAGTGAGTCTCGCATTGAAATTGCCATTGAATTGAGATATCATTATGGGTGGTGCTTCGTTCTGAAGCAGTAAGGTGAGGGAAAGTTTTTCCAATGTATGCCGCGATTGTTTCGATGACAAAACAGCAACGAGTCGATGATTCCAGAACTGTTTACGTCTATTTACTCGCAACAAGATTTCTTGAGAAAGAGAAAAATTTTTTTGAAAAAAAAGATTTAAGGAAAAGCGTTGAACGATGTATCAACCCCATAAAGGATTGAACAAAGGTGTTATTTACAAATGGAAAAATTTTGCAAGAAAATTTGTTTTCAAGTCCGGGAACCACACACACACACACACACACACACACACACATATATATATATATGTATAAAGTTGATTAAAATTTTCATAATGTATTTATTTTATAATTATGTTTTCTTGCTATAATTTGATTTTTCTGTGCTTTTAAAATTGGTAGGATTAATAATCTACTTCACATGATTAACAATTGTAGTAAAAATATTTAGTGCAAAATTTTATAAAAATTATTTCATCGTTCAAAACAATACTGAAAAGTAATAAAAACAATATACATTACTTTAGAGTTTGAAAGAAAAGAAATTTTTTCATATAATAACTTGCATGTCTCCCACATCGAAAATTATAGAATTACCTTTTGTTGATGTATTTAAAAATATAAAATTGAATAATATGTCTGAACAAATTTATATACCTAGTAAATCATTTCCATCTGTCACTCATGTTCAAAAGATATCAACTAAGCCAAAATTAAAAAAAAATACGGGAAAGAAATTATCTGCAAATATTTTCGATTTTTAGGATATACTTAAAATTTTGATGGATGAAAAACCTTTCATTTTTAGAATTAATGTTAAAGTTATAATTATAAGTTATTGTGTGTTTTAAAATTAATTTGAGTGATAAAGAAAGTATATATTCTAATTGATCACTCTTTTAACTACCAAATCATGTCTAATGAGGAATTGAGGACTGCTTAGGTTTAAATTTGAAGAAGTCAGCATGTCAAAAAACTGTTTAATTATGAAGGTAATTATTCGTTTTTACAAATACTTGTCAGCCTTTATTTCATTGATTAATTTGTTGAAAAGTACAGTAAAAAACTGAATGTGTATATTTTTAAAAAGAGACGAATTCGAATTTTACAATACAAAACAACTATTTATCCCCTTGAAAATATTACCATTATATTTTTAATACATTTGCCATATCGTAGATTTCAATGATGGAAACATACATGAAATTTACCTGCATCATTTATAGCTAACCGATCCTCACTTTTTCGCCCTGATCGCTTATATGCTATCAAGTTGGTTTAATATCAATTCCTTTTGGAGTAGAAACAAGAACAATTCATATCAAACTAAGTTTACATAGTTCGTTTTCCAAGGCAATCCAGTTAATTCCGTTTAATATCGATCTTCAAACAGCAGCTTATTTTCGAGCACGAAGCAAAGTTTCACAGACAAGACTAACTTAAATGCACTATTTTAAATAAAAACGAGGAAAAAGTTAAGCAGTTGGGGAGGGAAAAAAATCCCTTCTAGCAGACAAATCCTTCCCGAGTGATTCAATAGACAATAAAACTGCATGGAAGTTGCCTGACACATGTGATATGTAATCTCTATCCAGGACAGTGCTATTCTGGGAAATTGTGGGTGTCCTCGTATGTTCTTATATATCAATATAATAAACGATTCGACATTTCTGTGATATGTGCTAAGAAGTGTTAAGAAAATAACCAAATAATTCATTAAAATTGTTTTTGAAAACTCATATACTGCATATGTAGGTGGCTGCGGTAGCCTAGTGGATGTGGCAGCATACTCGTGGCCGGCAGTTTTCACCGAACAGTAGTTTCGAACCTTGATAGCACTACAGACCCGCCTTGTAGCCGGGTCTGATGGAAGTTTTATCTGTCATTACTCAAAGTCCTCTCAAGGACGTGGTGTGTAAATTATGAGAAGGGGTGTGAGCTCAGGTGTCATCCTCGTCACTTAACTAAGGTTCAAAATTACGAGGTCCATTGCCAATAGCCCTCATGTTGCTTCTAGTGCGACGTTAATAAAAATCAACCGAATTGCATATGTAGTATTAATATTCTTGAAAAAATAAACTGTAAATCCATCAACGTATTTTTTTAAAAAAATGAGGTGGTTTAACTTATAATATATTTTGTTTAAAAACTTTATATTAGGATACAGATATGATGCCATTTTGCTCAGCTAAATTACTCAGTAGTTATTTTTTAAAAAAAATTGTTTGAAAATAAATATAAGGGGAGTGCATTTTTTACACATTAAATTTCTTGAAGTCTCGCCTTTTTGTAAACATATTTTCTAAATACTTACTTTTTTTTACTTGACTTTACGGATAAATAGTTAGTCTTACAAAATAGTTTCATTACAGATATGTTACACGAAAAAAATCGTTTCGGATATGCTCAAAACATATTTTTTCTTTCCAAAACTTAATATATTTATATATTTAAAAGTATATATGTCACTGGATTTCGAAAAGTTGATGATATTTCAGTTTCTTTCAAACCAAACAAGTACAAACGTGTGAAATGTATGGACGCGTCTGTAATAAGACTACACATAATAATAAAAAGTGAAATGAAAGAAAAAATACTAAATTTTTGATCTCATTTCTAAGCATATAAACTCCATAAACCTTAGTCCTAATCTTCTTGCTTGACTCTCTGCTCAACTTACATGGCATATATCATTTTTTTTCACAGCCTTTCCTTCTGGAAATGCAGCTGAGGCTGTATTTGAATTGCAAATGTAATATTTGAGAAGCTTATGAAAGGGACTTTTTTCTCCTATTTGGAAAGGCAGCTCAGATATCTTTGTAGCATTTTCTATGAACTTGTGAGCAAAAAATATGTCTCCTGTTGGTGAAATAATATGTATGAAATATTTGCGTTCTTAAGCAGAAATATATTTAATCCAATTCCCCTTTTCATGTAATAGGTTAAGCTACGTTACATTAATGGCTTAGGAAGGCTCATGATTTTTACGTGATTATTTTGTATGATGGATATATTGTAACAAAGCTATTATTTAGGAAAACAATTTGTAATAATTTAAATATTTTATTTAATTTTTAACTACAAATAAAAATAGCCAATGATAATCAAATCAAACTTTAAAATTTATTTTAAATCTAAATATTTAAGATAATTATTGAATTAAATTTTTAAAGTTTCAGGACTTAAGTTGGAGATTATTTAATATAATTTTTAAACATGTGCTGAACGGTATATAAGTGAAATGCTTTAACGCTATTCTAAAACACTTAAAGAACATGTATGTTATTGAATTCATAATGCACTGAATTTTTTCTAATCTGCTAGTATACGATACTAATCGAAATAAAACCTGCTAGTATACGATACTAATTGAATTTTTTAGTAATAAATTTACTTTCATAATTTTTTAAAAAAATCATTAAAACCTTTTAAGTATCATCGTAACATTAAAATTTTTTTTTAATGATAACATTCTGAAGTACAATCTATGAGGGCTCTACGAAAAATAACGTCTTTCTTAGAATATACTACAGCTCCAGTTAAATATAAATTAATATGCATTTTGAGTCTTAAGCACTTTTATAAAATAATATTGAATGTCTTAATCATTTATTCAAGAGAAAATTATTAGTATGATATATAATTTTAGAGAAAATAATGTGAAACATTAGCATTAAATCAAAACATGTCTTACTTATAGAATGTTGGAAAAACCAATAAAATAGTAATTTATTATTTGGACAAATTTAACCCCTGAAACTTTTTTTTTAAAAAGAAAAAGAATTTTATTGTGTAATATATTAAATAATAATTCTAACACTAAACTGATTTCTAATAATATATAATGTGAGTAAAAGAATTAACGAAAATTACTATTACTAATATCTTATCTAACTAAATTTCAGAATAACTATGGAATAAGTCAAATAATTAGAAAGCTTCGGAACATAAAAAATCACAATAAGTAAAGCATATTACATTAAATTTTTATGAATAACACTAATTTCATTCTGTGAATATTTTGTAGTGTTGGAATAGATCAATTTTATGTTTTTTGGCATAAATTTTATTTTCTGCTTTTTAATTATAATATATATTTTTTAATTTCTTTATTTTATGTTACCGTTAATTTTGTAATTCTATCTATTTTTTTTCTTTCTTACATGAGAAAAATAGTTTTTATTCTAACTGGTGTATAAAACGTCCAATTCTAAGCCACATATATTTCCAAAATGCACTAACATTATAATGTATTCTTTTTGAAGATGGAAAAAATTATTATTTATAAAATACATATGTTTTTATGATTATAATTAGTGCAGCTTAATTTGTCGGTATGGCTTTTTTTAAAGCAGGGGTTGAATGAACTATGTAAGTTTGAAATAAGTAATGTAGTTTTTGGTAATATAGACAATGAATCTTTATTATATTTTCTCCTAATAGCTGAGTTGATTAACAGCTAGACAATTTTTTGTACACAGCTCTGTTTCCTAAGTAAATTTTATATGTAATAATTTTCTTTTACATGTTTCAATACTACTTTTGAGTTGCTACAAACACCGAGACCAAAGATAGCTAAGCGTACATAAAATAATTTCATATAAATTTGATACAGCACACTTTTACCTACCGTTAATAATCAAACTTTTTAAAATTAGCTTCCTTTTCAGATTTTAGGTACCTTATTAGTGTTCATAACTATTTACTTTCGAAGCAACTAATTATATTGATTGCATTAATTATTGTAAAAAAATAATTCGTTTGGGGTTCAAAATCCTCCTTGTGATTCAAAATTTGCTACAGTATTTAGTATATATTATTTGAAATTATTTTGACATTATTTCACTACTTTAAAGTCACAATATTAGAAATTATTTTTTTAACAATAGAACAATAATGTATTAGACTTTATTATTTTAATAATTAATTAAACTGCTCACAACTAAAAATATATTCAAGCGATATTTCTTTTAAAAAATACTAAGCCATAACAATAAATTTTATTTTCCTTATTTATAAATAGTTAAATTCAAAGCCTGTATATCAGGAACTTTTTCAATTTTAAACATGAGTAGAATTTTCTTAAAACATTTTAAGGGTACTGATACATTCAAATGATTCAAATTTTGTATTCAACTTTTTTTTTATTTTGCCCTGAGCAAATAGAGGGCTTTTTGCTAATTCCATAGATGTATCAGTTACAAAAATATAGTAAATTAAAGGTTTTAAATTATAAAGAAAAGTTTCATGAAATAGAATAAAATATCTGTATTTGCTTTTTTCTTAAAATAATTTTTTTACAATTCTGTTATACTTACCTACAAATCTACTTTATTCATAGAAATGACATTTTCACATTTTAAAAGTAAATTAATTTCTTTCCTATGGTCATAAGTTCATAATATGGTCATAATTATGAACTTATAACCACTTGCAAATTTTAAGTAGAACTCAATATTTCTGTCAACATTAATAAAAATTAGAGAAATAAAATTGAAACATATTTACAATTTATTATATTCAAGGTTTCAAATAATATTTATGTTTAGTATATAAAATGGTATCTTAATTAATAATTGCTCAAAAGTTTTTAAAGTTACAAAGCGGTGAAATACATACATAAGGTACTTAAATGTATTGTGAAATTTAATAGCACAAGAGGCAGATGTTGCTATTCTACGCCAATTAAGGTGTAACTGTGATCTAGATATTAGAGAAAATGGAAAACTACGTAAATACTTATTGACAAGAAAAAGCGTAAAAGTAAAGAGGATTCACTACAGTATCTAGGCGCGTCACCCGTATATACTAAAGGCCGTAAGTCCCATGAGATTTTTTTAAAAAAATGTGAATATTTAAATTTTGCATAAAATGTTACATAGCATGATATTTGACCTATGATATTTGGCATAAATTATTTTTTCTTGAAGATATTTTAGTCACATTAAGTTTTAAATAACGAATAGAAATTTAAGCAAAATAGGAAAAAATGGTAAAAAATTTAATAACATAAACATTATAGAATAAAAACAATAAAAATACATAAAAAATGTTTACTGAACTTCATGAAGATGGGACACAAACTGTAATTCTTAGTTTTAATTCCATTAATAGCTCTATAAAAATCTTTAAAAAATGAAGTATCCGCCATCAGGTTTCTAATCTGAAGAACAATCTTGCAGTTTGCCTACATCAAAGAGAGTTATTTAATATTATAAAAGTGTTTGTAATGAATTAATATAAAAGAAGCAAATTCTCAAAGTTGTTTTACCTTATCTGATAGCCAAACAAATGTCATGTTTTCCTTTTTGCACGTAAAATACATAGAGAAGTCACAAAACTGACTTTATTAACATTCCTACATGACCATTAAAGAATAATTTCGAAGCATTTTATATCATTAGAAAAACGCAATGACTTACCAATGAAACTATTTGGATTTCTTTTCTACATATCTAGTTATGCCACATAAACATGGTTAGCACTCGCACACTCCAGCTTTGAAGTATACCATAATAGCATCAAGTTTGAATTGCGGGATGTACATTTACTCCCTTTCGAGTAATCTATGTTTTTTGACGCTATAAACTCAACTATAAAACATATATTGGTACCGAATTCACCAACTGGAAACCTTCTGTTCTTTACGACCTATGATCGTAAAAGGCGAAATAAAACTTTGCAATTCCCAAGAAAATGACTACCCTTTCTTTACTAGTAGGCTCAATTACTGTGGGTGAATTTCCTTTGCCTTGCAAGTATCAGCATTTCTATATATACAGATCACCCAAAAGCGAATCATCCGCGTCGATTAGATTACAATTCTTGGTACAGAGTTGCACAAGGAAAACAAATTTTTTGCTATTTTGGCAAAAGGGGGAAAATGTTACTGACTGTAATTGATAAGTTAATCATTCTAAGATGTTGAATTAGCAATTAAACATTTATATTAGCTTAATCTATATAAATGACGAATACAGTTAATTCAAACTCGCAAAATATTTTATAATTTTAAATAGTGCATGTTACATTAGTACTCACACTTATGTTAAAACATTTGGTGAATTTGAAAGTTATTTATTGTTTTAAATGTTATAATGTAAGAAAGTGATATACATAAACGTCATGATTTATCATAAATACTTTTTATTACAATGCATTGAAAGTCTGTATTTAAAATCACTACCATACTGGTTTGAAAATTGTATTTTATTTTTGCCTATTTATTTTTTAATTTTGTTTCTAGATCAAAATATTATAAATCCTGAATTTTTTTTTCAAAAAGGTTAAAATTATAGCATTCATTTCATTAGATACAGTTCAATTAAAAGAGAGTATGGTCTCAAATTTGAAACAAATTTTGAAAATTACATTTAAAAAATTGAATATTTACTTTTCTCATTAGTCGTTTCATTTGTTTGTTAAAACAACGTTCAAGGTTCTAAATGTAAATAAATTTAAAATAGCAGATATTTAAGTAGACAATATTATATTTTTACAAAACAATTAATTTCGAGCAGGTATCAAGTAGTTTTATAAATATAAACTTGTACATTTTCCTCTACACTTATACATTTTCCGTATAACTATCTTATTAACTGATATATTTTCCTCTAAGCTTATATATTTTGCTAAACACCAATTTCTAAAATAAATGGCTACAAACATTTTTCAGAAATTGAAAATCAAAATCGATGTGTTTACTAAAAACTTTGTGACTACTACGCATAGTAGTAATACGGTTCTACATAATATTAAGTTTTATTGCGTATTTCATGAGATAAATTTAAACAAGTACAACACAAACGGCTAATTGTTATAAGTTTCATTCAGTTGGTGAGGATACCATCTGTTGGCACATGTCTCACAAAATTTCCACATCATGCTAAATAAAGGTATTAGGTTTTTTAGATTTATCATGCTTACATAATTTGGTTGCGTACATTAAAATCAAATTTTAACTCGCTTTATCTTGGAAAATCATGTCCATATCTTCTAGGTTATTTCAGCTCCCCGACCTTCAGCAATGCTAAGGATTTATTCTTACATAACTATCTTTATTTTATGATTGATTATTATAATGTTCCAAAATTTCAAACAAGGTAACATTTTATAAATAAGGTCGGCCCTGAGTAAAAAGGTAACGAATTTGATATAATAGATGATCTAAAGTAAGACTTTTAAGATAAATAAACTGTCCATTCATTTAAAAAAAAGAAGTTTTATCAAAAATATTTATGTGATAAAAATTCCAAGACATGCATTATAGTTCATCTAGTTTAATTGGTTTTAAAACTGTTAATAGTTTATTTTATCCAGAAGCTATGATTTTGTATTCATTTTATCATGTATAAAGTTTTTTTTTTTTATCTCAAATAGGAAAATTACATAAACTAGTAATATTTAACCATAGAGTGGGATATCTTGTTGATAGACTTAGTAGCCATTTCTCAATAGAGAGCAGCCCTATACTTCAATTGTAGGTGATGGTTACATTTGAGTTGAGTAGGAGATGGAATTATCTAGTCATAAACATAGTTGTCGCTATGAGCATAGTTAATATCATAGTTGATCTCCAGGCTATAATTTCAGTAATTGCTATAGCAGATGCTTTATATGTATATGAGACCTTAAGGTATCAAGACTTAGGGAAACTAATACACTATCTATACACACATCATAATTATCAGTATATGTATACTCAAGCAACTCACGAGTTTTGTTTGCACATGTATTTGTTTCTTTTCGTCTTGGAGAAGAAAAAAACTTATTTCATATAATATAAATAATCAATATGAACAATAATATTTATTATATCGTGCAGAAAATAACTTTTATGAAATTAAATTATATGAAGAAGTGTTTTATTTTCTAAAACTGTTTAGAGAAATAAAATGGTGAAAAAAAATTGAACTAGTAACTGATTTTTTTTAATATTCGAAAGAAGAGGAGAGAGTATATATATATATATCATCTACTTTTGGGGAATTGTTAAAATATCATCATTTTTACACATATAAGAAAGCAATTTTAAATGATGAAATGTAACAAATTATAACATATTAACTTAAAATTCGCCTTAACCATGATTCTTTAACATATTGCCCAATTTTTAGTCACTCTCCCATAAGCAAATAAAATAAGAGATTAGGTGAACTATAACATAAATAGTGGTGATGAGACATTTTTGAAAACTTTAATGAAATGTTTTCAAAAAAAATATAAGATATTGTTTGAATTCTCTTTTATTTATTGATAATAGGATTACTGATTAAAATATGCATTTGTTGCTTGTGATGGTGAAAGGGAATCAACGTTACCAGGTTTGAGTACAGAGTAAGAATTACTGGCACTAAGAGTTTTGTTTAATAAGTTAATTTATTAACAATTGCTTTAATAAGCTAATTATTGTATTGTATACTGAATTTCTATTAACTTTGATATATAAATTCTTGGAACTGATAAAGAAGCTTAGAGAATTAATGCAATGTAACTGTAATTGATATTTAAATAACTTCGTGTTAAAATATTCACATATTATAAACGGAAGATGGTGTATTTGACTATCAATATTTCAAAAATTTATTGAAAATGTTAAAATAAGAATTTGGAAAAAATATCCAAACGTATATCACATGTCTTTGGACTAATACGTGTTAAAAATTAAAAAAAAAATATATAATAACTTATATTAAATAAATCAAATATGTTTAGAAAATTACAAATGAGTAATTTTTTCAGCCGATGAAGTACTAAATTATGGTACATTTTTTTTAAAGAAAGATAGCATCTCTAATAATTTTCGTAATTTTTATCGTAAATTGATGAAATTGGCATTCAACAAAAACTGAGTTATGATAATATTGTATTAAATTGAGAACTTAACAAACACTGTTAATCAACAAATTAAAACTATTTTTTCTCCAATATGTAATCTTATTTTCAACAATTTAGGTAAATAATGGTCTAAATAGCCTAGGTTCCAAATTTCGTTTGAATCTGTTCGCAATTTTGAAAAATATTTGAAGAAAATCTTACTAGTAGTATTCGTACTTCTAGATTACTTTGCGGAAAAGATTGATGTAAGATTTCCCTCTTCTTGATAAGTTGACAGATAATTAAAATTTATAAACTAGTATACGACCCTTTAAAACTTCGAGATTTCAGATTGTAATTTTAAAACTAAATATTTCCGGTTATATCCTAACTGAATTATATATTTTCTCAAAAAGCTTTCATTAACACAAAATTTCAGTTAATGGGAAATTATCTAACTGGAATGTGAGTGATATGAATTTTTTTTTAAAAAAAATTAATCATAGCTTTCTAAAATATTTAATATTATGTAGTTTAAGAGTTGTTTTTATTTTTATTAACAATTTTTTTTTTTGCTTTACAAATAAAACTTTGAAACATTATAGTATGTGACTTCTTGCTATTGACTTTTTTATATTTCTGATGTTTTTTATGTTTGTAATTTTTCGTATTTTGAAGAATGTAATCGATATATCTCTGAATTATAAGAATTTATATTTATTTATTAAGTAGTGAATTGAAGTCCTTGTACAAATTATTTTTGAACTAAATATAAATATTGCTTTATGATATACAACACTGTCTATACTAGGATACTTAAAATTAGACTGAGGGTAATAACGGATGAATATGCTATTTATTTGCTTTATCTTCTTAATGAATTTTCTTTCTGAAAAGAATAGGTTCACACAAGTTACATTATTAATTAATTATTAAATATTATTTTTAATTAAGTGTAGTGTTTTCTCTGAGTTAAAATAGCATGAACGGATCTTCAAATTGAATATATTGTGAAGGAATTGAATAGAAAGCATTTGCCATATTAATTAAAGCGCACACATTTACAGCGAAGAATGTCTGGATTTTAATTTAATTGAGAATTTTCGAATGTATTGGACGAATTATATGACTGCTTTATACATGAACTTTAGCATTTTAGAATATCTTTTATTCGTTTAATGTTTGTAACAGATTTCTGTCTGGACATATTGACACTCTTTGAAATTATATGAGATGCAAATGTGAAGCATTTATTTCACAGAACATTTAAATTTACATAATGTTGAAGCGAGTGATGCATCATACATCTTTGGTCTAAATAATGTATTTTTAAATTGTTTGTTAATTTGCCTTAAGTAAATCATGTTATAAATAACTTGTTATTGTTTTATGGTGTTATGCTTCTAATGCTATTATATGTTTCTTAGTTATATTTTTCAATGGCTACTGATAGATATGAGAATGAATTATTTTATGTTTAAGAAGATGAAAAGCTCATTCAAGAATATATAAATACCAATGTAGTTTCTTGCTGTATAAAAATAGTTTATATGAAGGATTAAGAATTATATTAGTAATAAAATCAATTTAATGTAGATTCAATCTATTAAATATTTACTGAATATTACAGTTGACAAACAAGAAATAAATGCTTCTAAAAACATAGATAACTGTAGTTTAAATCAAGATTTGTGTGTTCGTTGTTAAAAAATTATCTAATTTGTAATGTTTTTAAGAATGAAGTTTCTTTGAGTCTTTTATAATGATGTTTCAAGTAAATTTTATGAGCTAAAATGCCAAATTTTCTGCTGAAATTACTATTCAATGCTTTTTTTCAACTCAAATTATTTATTTTCTCTTAAATTATTCGTATTAAAAACTACTTATTTGTTGTATAAATACAGTAAAATAGTTATATATATATAAACTAGTTCACTTGAAATATAATTATATAACAAGTATAATATTATAGGAAACACAAAATAAGATTTTGCTTTAGAATTATTTATTTAAATTTGTACAAGAAAATTCAAACATTTAAAAAAATAAAATCTTCAATAAATATACTTATAAAATATTGTAGAAATGTTATTATTAAATTACGTAATATTTAACATGTATATAATTAAAACTGTGTAATTTTTATAAGTTATGTGCGTTAAACTAAAAAAAAAAACAATTATGTAAAAGAAAAATATCATATTTATGTATATTTTTAGGCTCATACAAACAATCTATATGTATATATATGAACAAAATACAATTAGTATAAGTAACAAAACATCACAATATGTAACAATCTAAGAATATAAGAAAACCAATACTATATATAGATAAAAAAAATCTAAATATTTAGGTAACATTAACATATATTAGCATATATATATATATATATATATATATACATTGTAAGAAATTGAAATATTTATTCATTTTTGTAATGATTTTCGTTTCTCATATATGAATACATTGACAATATAAAAATATATTGTGAAACATTATATGAATGCCTATTTCTTTTAAAAGTAATTTCATATACACACTCATAAAGAAATAGTTTCTTAAACTATGCTTTAAAATAAATCATATTTTCAGATAATGGTATAATAATTGTTTTGCGAGGATTTGTCTCATACCCGATGATTACTCCCTTGATTATGCAATTTTAAATGCATGAATTTAATATCTTAATATATTTTCTTTTTATTTCAAAACACTTTATAAATACAAATAAAAAATAAACTGTTAAAGCCTCAGAATAAATTTCAATTCGCCAGAAAATAAGCAAAACCATCGCTAAATCGAGATGAAAACCACACGCTTCTTTTTTCACCCGCCAATCGGTTCTGGCGCTGAAAATCTAATAAAGAGTCAAATAAATCCCCCTTCAAAATCGTTCGAATGGCCAATTCAATTCGATTTACGAATAAAAGTTCCAGTATGGTTAGAAACCCACACACGCGTTCCGTACTTTTAAATATATATAAATAAAAAAAATAAAATAAAAAACTTTCGAAAGCTGACTTAGAAGTATTTTGCTTAGCACTTCCTTCAGTCCGAATTGGGCACTAACTCGATTGAGCCAACTGCCACCCTGCTGACAGCAAGCGAAATGGGAACCCTCCCTTATTCCAAAACCCCAGCCCTGTCATAACTTAGCAAGGGAAGATTAATCCTTCGAAGCTTGACAGATCCTAGTATGGGAGATGCCAGGACTTCATTGCTATTCAAAAATGGAACTTTGGCAGACGAGGCGACGTCATCATTTATCAAAAGCTCATCCGATGCATGACCGTTCGAAATGTTTGCGCCCCGATATAAAATGCATGACCGTATAACAAGGCGGACAACGCCCAGGCAGTGCCCCAGCTCTAAGTGGCGATAATGGTACACGCTTCACTGAGTCACCAGAACATTGTGAAAAAAATGGATCGTGTGCGTGAAAATCTATGCTTTAGAATATCTCCACCTTCTTGTAAGCTATGTGTATGTTGGTCAGAGATTTAATTAGTGTCCTAGTCGGTGTTTGCAATATGTTTGATAACAAAGAGCATTTTTCTTTTAATAGATTACTTTGCTGAACAAATAGGCAAAGATCCAAAAGTTTTTTTTTTTTTTTTTTTTTGCTTCACTACTTGCTCCAAAACTTTGTACGCATTGTCAGGTCATGTATAGTAACAACTATTGAACATATATATATAGTATGCAAAACATTAACATTTAAAACATTGATATTCAGGTTTTTTTAAAACAATTTATAAATCCAATAAGCCTATCTAGAAATTTTATTCAATAAATGACAATTCCATTACAGATATAATCTAATAATTAAAGCAATGATAGAGAAATAAAATACTATGATTAATTTGGTATAATAAATAAAAATGACGCTTAGAAATTTAATGAAATTTATACTAAAATGTTTCTTGCGTGAAGTTTATAATGATTAAACTTTAGTAAAAGTTAGTTACGTTCAATTTTATCCTACAAGTTTAAGTCAACATTACTTATAATTGGTAAGAATATTTTTCACAGTTGCAAAATAATAATTATATAAAAATGCTATATTTTTCTCGATGTATAGATTTAGAATTTAAGAAACTTAATAATGATTACAAAAAATATAATTTTCTTAGATTCCATATAATTTCATTATTTTTTTTGATTAAAAAATTAAAAGAATTAAAGAAATGATACTATTCCTAAAGAATAGTATAACAGTTTTTCATTGAGATTTATAATGAATATAAACTATTTTTATTATAACACGCACACGCACGCACGCACACGCACGCACGCACGCACACACACAATAATAGTAACACACATATATATATATATATATATATATATAGAGAGAGAGAGAGAGAGAGAGAGAGAGAGATTATCTCAGTGTGCGCGCGTTTATTGGAGCTCGAAAAATATATATTTAAATATTTGTAGTATCTAAGCATTTAATTCATTAGTTATGAAAATAATACATTTTTGATATATATAATTAAATGCTAGATTATTTGAATTATCAAATAATAAGCAAAATTTTAGTTTTGTCATCCTGCGACATCCATGTCTTAAATAATAAATAATAATTATTTTAAAATGGAAAAAAAATAAATGTAAATCTTTCAGGAATGGAGCATTTATAATGAAGTACATTATTGTATAAGCATATGATGAAAACAATTCTTTAGAAAGTTAATCAGGTTAAATAAAAGTTATTTAATAACATTATCTTTTATTAAAGATCACAGTAATATTTTACAAATATTATAGCAAATTTAAAAGGGCAATGCATAAATATGATTTGTTATAAGCAACTTTGTTACAATTGTTAACATTAAAAGCAATTTTAGAAACAATATTCAGTGTTATGGATATATATAATTTCTCAACAAACTTTTTGAAGTTTTAAATAAAAATAATATGCATCATTATTTTAAATATGTTTAAACATTTTAGAATAAAAATATTAAATTTAGTTAATCAATATCTCGCAAGCATTGACTTTTACTAAAATTTGAATATGGTAGTAGTATTTTTTACATGAAAAGTCAGAGAAAAAGAAAACTAAAATATTTGTTCTTGTGTTTTAGCTTTCAGAAGTTAAAACCGTACCAAGAGAATTTTTTCAGCATTGAAATTTTTAATGAGATTTCAAAACTATATTATATTTTACGAATTATTGTAATCAGCATTTTGTAATTTGAGGTATTTCAGGTAGGAAAAAAATAAACCCGTTTTTGAAGTTAATAGTTTTATGCAGGTTATGTTCAAACATAGTTAAATTTATCATACACCCATGAAGTAAAGGAGTTAAAAAAAAAAAAAAAACAAGTTGTCGTATAATAGAGTAATACTGCAGTAAAAACACATACATAATTCTTGCTTTTTTACTTACTTCTATCACAGTAGAAACTTTTAAATATATAAATAAGTAAATAAACATATTATAGTGAAAGTTTTGTAATATGTTTAAAGTCTTCCAAGTAAAAATTTACCAAAACGTAACTCTTTGAACTTTTCAAAGTGAAATACAACGTAAGTTCCTTTTTCTTCCATTTAAAACGGATGACTTTACTACTGTATATATATATATACCTTAAGATTTGATATTTGGACGATACAAACTGTTGCAATAAAAAAGAACGGACTCTTAAGAAGCAAGAAAATAATAAAAGAGGGGAAGGGAATGAAAATAAGAAATAATAAAAAAAAAAATGCAAGAATAAAAAGAGAAGTGTAAGACCTTGAAAAAAAAATCCAGTAAATGGGGAGCTGTGCAAGTCGATACTCCAGGAAAGCTGAGTAGAACAGCTCAAAAAACTTCTTAAATTTCGACACTAGTTTTCAAGATGGCGTCTCTGGGACGTTTTCCAGAAAGTAAGTGTCTGCTAGTGTTTCGGCCTCGGGATCGTTTGGTAAAATATACGATTGAAAAAAGAAGAAAAAAAGAATCTGTTGCGGCGACGGTTAGGAGGAAATACTCGTATATCGCAACCGTTTTATTTTGAGTTTACTTTCAGTCTTTTCTTCCCTCTCACTTGCACAGAGATCTTCTTTTAAAAGAGAATACAAAAAGTGTTCCAGTGGTTGAAGTTAGAAACATCGAGTGCTTTATACCACGGCAGGTTGCGTTTTGCTTCTCTATGTCAATTCATCAATGTATTGATTATTGTTTTTAGCATAGGACATGCATCCTCAGATACCAACTGGATAAAATTTGTAACGATTGGCTTCAACATTACATTTGATTTACTAAAGGTTTTTACTTGAGTAAAATATTTCTTATAAAATGTTGAAGGATTGAATAAAACTCATATTAAAGAAATTAAAAAAACCCTGCTAGTTTACTTAAAGTAACATGTGTAATCCTAGTAATATCTTATAATACTTTTAGGTAACTTTACTATATTTGGTTCCATAATTATTTGTTTGAGTAATCTTAGTATTTAATATATTTCTTATTGTTTTATAGGATAATTAGTCTATTTTAACCACCTTATCTTATTAGATATCAAAAGAAATTCAATCAATATTGTAAATTGTATAGAATTACACGGGTGTTTGAAATAATTTTGTTGCTAAAGTATAATCCTTAGTGTTAATAAAAATATTTATAGCATATTTTCTTTATTAAACATATTTCATTTGCCACTTGGAAAATAAAAGAGACATTGCTCTCTGATATTAATGTAGGTTGGATTTTAAAAATTATCTTATGTCACTTTGGACCAAATATATTAAGTGAAACATGTTTTCTCATCTCGAAATTCGGAAATATTATCACTATCACTTTTTGGGCTCCACATGCTTGATTAAGTTTATTTACTCAAAATACATCGTTCAGTAACTAGCAACCAACCTAAGTTGTTAATTCTATTCATTCCTGTAAAAATGAAAAATTGATCAATTTTGTGTACCTTTTATTGCATTTATATATTTTGTGCAATTAAAATTACATATACACTAGTATCCAAAATTTAAGAGGGTCGGTCAATAAGTCCTTAGAAAAAGACAGAAGAACAAATTATTTTGCGCAGAATTTTTTGAACATTATCTCCTTTTAGTTATACAGTTATACAGTATTTAGTTTATATAGTTATCTAAGCGTTTTTCCAACATTTTAAAGCCATCTAAAAAGTAAGATTTTTGAAGATCCTCCAAATATGCTTCTGTTTGGACGATAACCTCTTGTTAACAACTATCTTTCGTGAAATTTTTAAGTTTAAAATTTTTTAAAAAAAAGTCACTGGAGCCCAACCCGGGGAATACGGAGAATATTTTAATAATTCGAACTTTTATTCTGTAGTTTGGACCATCGAAAACGCACAGATGTGCATTGTCTTGATGGAAGAGAATCTTTTTTTTTTTTTCAAATGAACACGGTTTTCCTTGTTTACAAGCTAAATTGGCACAATAACGACATATAAATTCTCCAATTTTCTTTTCTTTTTTCAAGTAATAGATGAAGATGATTCCACATACATCCCAGAAAACCATATCCATCACTAGGCCAGCCAATTTAATTGTCTTTGCATTCTTCAGATCCCGTTCGTCTACAGAAACCCACTGTTTTCACTATTCCTTTATCTCTAGAATTGTATCCACATTTTTTTGTACAGTTATGCATGGTAGCCGACACTTAAAGTGAAAAAAGCACTAAAATAGACCCAGAATCGACCACGCGATTGCGCTTATTTTCCACTGAAAGAAACCGCATCAATTATCTCGCAGACAATGATTTCACACCCAATTTTTCGAATTAGTTTGAAAATACTGAACCTTGCGTTATACCAGTGGAATTAACTATTTGCGCACATTGATTCTCTGTTTAATAAACACTATATCATGGATTTTGTCAATCTTTCCGGAAGTCGTAACTTCCAGGATTGTAATTCCCTAACAATTCTTATCATTTGTGGATATACAGCCACGTTTAAACGCATTTACCTAATTGTAAGCAATTGCAAACACCTGAGCAGAGAAATGACATGAATTTCATCCAACTCAGCTTTGATCTCTTTCGGTGTTATACCTTTTAAGTGTTTAATTATCGCTCTTAACTCACTTTTTCCTCTTATAAACTCGTTTCATATATAAATTGACAGTAAAAATGAAACCGTGTGTGGAAAATACTGATATAGACAGCTGCTTAGTGAGTCATGATGCTCACTAAAAACAAACCAGTTTCGAATTTACGAGAGCATCTCTTGGAATTCCAAGAGCTTTATAGAAGGAGTTCTCGTAAGCATAACTGGTAATAATGTGAAAAATGAAGAAATTCTTCCGGAATAGCTCGTAAAGGAAAGGTGATATGCGAGGGTGAATTAGTTATGAAAAAAGAAAATAATGCGAAAGAATAATTATTAGCCTTTTTAAATAAAAATCCCAATTTGATAGAAATTTGGTCATTAGAGGAGTTCAAATATTGTGGAAAACATGAAATTAAAAGATGAGCCAGCAACTTAGTTAGTTATGTGGTCACCTCTGAGAACCAGGCAGGCTCTTCTACGATTTCCTAAAATTTTAGACTTGTGGAGCAACTGAGAGCTAAAATAATTCGACACGAAGATTTTTTTCTTTCCAATTTTGGAAAAACATTTGGTGGGTGTTGTAGGGTTGTAAGTTCTTTTACAACATTCTCCCACACATTCTCTATAATATTCAGATTAGGCGAATAAACATGCCATAACACTTTGAATAATTTCGATTTTCAGACTCGTGCAGTGATAAGATGTATCCTTAAATAGGAAGTGAGGACCAACAGCTCCTCGAAACTGTACAATAAAGGGCTCAAGACTCTCATTATTCTTAACAGTCACAGATTTTGTCTCAAATATAGGGAGTCAATTCTATTAAATTCGAGAGTCCATTAAGTTGCCTGTCCTCATCTAGACAAAAAACGATATTTTTCTAAATTTTTCACTTTTTAAAATGTGACTCTACGTTCTCATCTTACGGTCTTACGATGAGAATCAGTGTTTAGATTAAAGCGAGATTCATAATTGAACATCACATTGGCCTACCGTCTCAAACTTTAGTATTGTTGTTCTAAAGTCCAGTTTAAATGAGCATGTTTAAGCATGGATAAAAGGATAATTCAAATTGTGACTGTTGAGCCTATTTCTTTGTCACAACTGTCGTCAAGACTAGAGCAAGCACTAGAGCAAGTAGTGCAAGTATCAGTCTTGACGAACTGTTGTTCATCTTCTCCGACTTCGTATTGGTCGTCGGTTAACATTGACACTCTTTGAAACTTGGGCAGTCTTGAGTAAGCCGCCAGAGACACATACAGACAATTTTGGTTGCTGTCATACAGATTTGACAATTTAAACATTTCTTTCTTTCGCAAACTTTTCCAATTATCGGTTGTTTTAATCGTTTACAACTCCTCCATGAATCACACGAAATCCGCCTGAACTGTGTATACCGAGTGAGCAAGTTTATTCGTGTTATGACTTGAGGAGCTATTTTGTTCATGATGCCCTCGACAGAAATTTTTAGCTTAAAGACGAAGTTTAACCTTATATAAATGATTCTTCTCAAGTTATTTCAAACAATTTCAACAATATTAAAAAATTTTCGCATTTAATGAACTATGTTTAAGTTTCAAACACCAGTGTATTTGAATTCGTGAAATATAGAAATTTTTAAAATATAATCCTTAAGTAATCTTTTTTCATATATATTAGTGAAATATTATAATTTTTCCTTTGAATTGTAATACCATTTAATTTTTAAAATTTGAATGATATTAACATATGTTATCAGATAACTGTTGATGGAGCTTTCAAAGCATGTAAGAGCATATGTAGAAGGTGCTTTCTAAGCGCTATGTAATGATTTTTTGTTTGTTTGTTTCAAGGCACTCCAATAAAGGAAGAACGTTGCAACGGAAAACAAGTGAAAGACGAATACTTAAGTCGCGCAGCTCAACAAACCTATTTGTAATCAAAGGTATATATGAGTGAAGGTAACTGTTATTGTGTGTAAAGCTATGTCCCTTTCATTTGTGAAATGATGAAGACAAATGTTAAGTAGCTGAAGAAATGCTAAAAAAGACAAAGTAGAAGTGAAGTTTAACAATCAGTAGGGAGATTTTACCCGAAGTATACCTTTCTAAGAAACTATTTCGAAATGAATTGAAAAACCACAAAGGGTTAAATATATAATAAAAATATATTTAACGTTTATAAATACGTTTCCTTCATTTATTTTGAACGTTTATAACGTTTAAAAATAAATAAAGTACCTTTAATGTACTTCAGTTCTTGCCTTTTCTCGGCAAAGAGCTTAAAAGTGATTTGATGGAATTGGCACATGAACTAGATGAAAACTATCCTCCAGATAATGAATGTGAAAATGTAAATACTTTTATAATTAGTGAAAGCAGATTTGAAGAAGAATTTATTATAAACGAAGATGGGGCTTATAAGGAAGAATTAAAATCAGATATCATAAATAAAATCAAAAGAAACAAATTAGGAAAGGCAATGAACAGCTAAAGAGAAAGGAAGGAGAGACAACCAGAATTGGAAGAATGTAAACGAGAATTAAATTACGGATAAATAAATTTTGTATTGGAAAATTTAAGTCAAAAACTCAGAAGAGTTAAATGAGGAGGTAACTACTCCTCCATATGAGCTTTGCAAGGTTGAAAATGAAGCAACAACTGTTCTTGAACTTAAATTAATTGAGCCTCAGATGCAAAACGAGAAGTAAGACATTAAAGGAAACAATATCATGTTTTTTGAAAGAAACAATATCACTGTTGGATTACTAAAAAAAAGACGAATATGTCAAGAAAACGATTTCAGTCTCAATAGGAAGATTTTGAATTGAAAAAGAAAGATCAGAAGTTAGTTGAAATTCTTGAAGAAAGTGAAAAGTTATATCAAGTTATAAGGGAGCAAAATGTTATTGTAGAATTGAAAAAAAATAGTTATCAGCTCTGGAGAGGGAAATTAATTCCAAGCAAACTGAAAATTCTAATCAGTGCTTTAACTGAAGAAAAAGAAGAAATGCAGATGAAAATGCAAATAAGGTAGAAAAAGTAAGATTGTAAAAGATAAAACAATGTTAAAGAAACATTGTCTAATAGAGAATTTGAAACAAAACAAATACTGAGAAAATAGAAGAAAAATAATAAGAAGAGAAAAAGAAACAGCGACTGCAAAACTATTTAAGAATTTAGAAGAAGAGAAACATATAGAAAGTTAAAGAAAACTAGTAATAAAATAGGAAGAAAAAAATAGAAGAAATGCAGCTCAAAGGCACTTGTTGTTCAAATATTAACTCAAAACTTATCGCAAAAGGTATGGGCCATATCAGAGAATTCAAAATAATGTATTCCAGTGGCGCATCACACCGATTAAAATGATAGAAGCTTTGAAAAAAGAGAAATATTCGAAAGAAATATGAACATTTCTACCACAACAATAAGATCAACCAGAAAATATGACAGGCCATTTTCAAATTGGTAAAGAAAACATTACGAAGTGTGCCTCAAAAGGCAGAGCTTAAATGTCTTCATTATCAGGGTCCATTTGGAAATCTCTAAAGTATATTGCTATAAAGGGGAAGAAAAGTGTGGTTCAACACCAACCGCGGAGGAAGAAACTCTGTTTTTCACAGTGAAATCCCGAAAAACCAAAAGTAATAGGTGTCTAAGCTGAAGAGAAAAAGATGAAATTGTTATGCCAAGGAAACACGTGTTACAGTCAAAGATGAATAGAAGGGATTCCCGTTCATCAGGGAAGGAGTTACCATTTTCCTCAAAAGTCTGATGAAGACAAGAAAAGAGACATTCGGCGCTGATGACCCAGAGGGATTCTCATGGGTGAAATAGACCAAAAATAGATAACGAGTAGTGAAGGGTGATGCTATTTCATGCAATCAAGTGAGAATAAGTGACCCAGAGAAGATCTTCAAAGAAAGCAGACAAAGAGTGAGATACTTCTATTATGTTGTTATATTATCAGAGGACGATAAAACACAAATTGAAAAAATTTAGAGCTCAAACACACTTTATGTACATTATTATGGATTTTTTTGATATTTTTCGTGATTTTCAATGTTTATAAATCCAGAACTAAATTATCGAATTTTATTAGAAATTTTGAAGAATATGATTACTTTTTTGGATTATTACTTGAATTAAGAATGGCTGAATATTTCTAAGGATTATTAAAATAGTATTTTGAAGATAATTGATTGAGTACTCAACGGACTACTGATAAAGAATTTTAAGGGCTATTGATTGATTTTCTCAATTGATTGATTTTCTCAATTGATTAGATTTCTCAATTGATTGGATTTCTCAATTATTGATTGGATATTTTTAGGAATTTTTGATTGCTTATTTTGAGAATTATTATTTGGATATATTTTAGGGATTATTTGAATAAGGATGACTTTTTGAGGATTGCTTATTGAATATTTTAAGTTTTATTTTATTTATTGATCATTTAGAATAAGTATGATTTGTTTTTGCAGGATTATTGCTTTGGGATGAATTTTTCATTTCAACATGTTTTAGTAAGACATTTAGAAATGTCTTAGTTATAGTTCCATGTTAAAAATATTTTTTGTGTGATGAATTAAGAAATTTTAAGGCTATTGGAAATTAGTATTTTCTAGAGTACAGAAATTAATATTTTTGAGATGCGTGATAATTAATACTTTGAACTGTATGATAAGCAAGTTTTCATATGACAATTTAGTAATATTATTTTATAATTTTATAAGTTAATTATTTAATAAAATGATATGTAGTGATTATTGTGCATAATACTTGTGTATTAATTTGTAAATTAGTACAGTTGAGGACGATTATAAGATAGGAATGGTAGTCACCCACATTTAGAACGCTCTTTGTAATTGCCGAATGTGTAAAAATGTTGTTGTTTGTTTCAAATTTCTCCTGTAAATGGAGAATGCTGTATCAGATCATAAATGACAGACACAAACGTAAACAGGTTTGCTAATCAAAGGTGTTTCGATCAAAAGTGAATTTAGATTAAGTTTAACACGTAAGAAAAGTTGAAAAGTAAAAGTTGCTAAAAAAAGTTTTAAAGAGCTAAGAAGTAAACTGAAAAGAAAACAAATGAAGTTAACGCAAAAGAAATAATTGCTTTTTCTTCCTAATATCTTCTTACAAATAAAATTAACATTTTTATTAAATGCTAAATACTAAGTGTTTTGCAGCACTTTGGTATTGATAAAATGCTTGGATTTAACGTCCGTAAATCTTATAAATACGTGTGATAGTAATAATATGAAAACATAAAATTTACACCAGTTTTGTCTTAGAATTTTATAAATGTAAAAATAAAGACATTTACGTGATTTTTAAATTGCTGGTCGACATTAAAGTTTTTCTACATCTAAAGAGTTTAGGTACAAGAAATATCTTACGTTATTTTAAATGAATTTTCTATTATGTTTCATTTCATGATTGAGATGTCTACTTGTACTTGTTGTTGATACAGTTCACATATCTCTTTAACATAGTATGTTACAATAGAACTAGATATTTGTTTTAAATGCAGATTTTATCTCAAGCTGTTGAATATAAAAAAGGTATGACTTTGATATATCGTTGAACATATATATTTTCCATGTGCGAGTTATTTCAAAATATATTTGTCTTCTTGAAAATGTAGATTATTTTAAAACATGTTTGCATTATAAAGCACTTCCTGGCAGATTCCCAACTGTCTGTGTAAACTACTATATTTATCTTATCTGCGTCATCTCATGTATATGTAAATGTAATTTCCATGGCCTTTAGCAACCGGAACGTGAATAGAAGCGTCTCTAAATGAGTGGTCAATGCTCAGTTAATTATTATTCAGTGCATTCTCAATGTCAATATGAATTTCTGATTGACACATGCAACGCAAGTTCTGTTAGATTATCTGCAACTTATTCTATGATATTTAGTTTTATACTGTTATGATTTTTGAGATGTGTTAGAATAAATTATACAAATATTAAAGTGGCACAACATAGTATAATGAGAAGATATATTCAGAATATAGCTTTAGAGAGTTTGAGAAAAATGCTTCTTAAATATTGAAACGTGTGGAGTATAATTGCGTATTATATTTTATAATAAAATTGGAGAAAAAATATGTTGTCTAAAATTAGAATATCTCCAAGCTGAGTGTTATAAGAAAGCTATTGATGTTTGAAAATGATTTAGAATATTAGAATAACAAATAAATAAAACAAACATTTTGAGCTTTTGTTTTCTAAATGTATTTATTTTAGTATACTACCAGCTTTCTCTTTTGAAATTAACATGAAAGAAAACCGGGATATTTGTTTTAACCCCAAACAACCATAATGTTTAACGCCTTCAAAAACTTTATGTATTAAATTATCAAATTAGGTATGACAAATTTTTATCGCTACTTCAGATACCTGGATATTCTTTCGTGATATTTTAGTTTAGTTTAATTGTAGTATTAAAAGACGAAAGAGCTAAAATTATAAAGAAAAAATTTAATATAAAAACAGGAAAAAACTAATGAAAATTTATGAAAAATTACAAAAGTGTTCTGAACAAAATGATCGAAATAAATTTTCAGTTTCCTAACCTCGACATAATATTTTACTATGCATGTTTGAAATGACCTAAAATATAAGATATATTTAAACTTTACAAACAATAAAGCATTTTATCTCAGTCTCTGTACAAAAAGAAATTTAAAAAATAATTTCCTTTTTCACATAAGAGGTTGTAAATTTTGTGCAAAGATTTTTGTAGAATTTTGTGAGAGATGCAGATTGTTGGAAAATAGTTAAAAATAATTCTACTATTACACAATATATTTCAATCAATTACCATCATAATGTTTTCAATTCCCACCTCCATTTCAAAATTTGGTTAAAAAATGCATTTTGCAGAAAACACATTTTAAAGTGTTAAATAGAAATACTTGTAAATCAATATTAAATGTTCACCACATTTGTAATTCACATCTTTATTTTTTTCAAAAAATGCGCAATTTCTTTTTTTTTAATCTTTTGATCTTTTTTTTAAAAAAAACTTTTGTTAGATATGAACGTTTCTTTGAGTCATCAATTATTTCTTTATAACATTTTAAAAAACAAAAAACTTTAATAATGAAATTACCTGTAGGGAGTTTCAAATATTTTAGAATAACTAAGAATGAAATATTGAAAGCAATGAAGTTTCATATGTTTCTGAATGCAACTGTGAATGATAAAAATTATCTCAAAATAAGAGCTACGTAGTACCTGTTAGTGGTAGTTATGCGTCTTAGACCTGTCCTCTTCAATAGGTCTTTGGTAGACCTTGAGCTACAATACAATCCTTAATAGGCTGTATCATTGATTCAAATGGCTGTCTGATATTTTCCTCTTGAACCTCGCTGTGAGGTGCTTTATAAAAATCAAATATTGTACCACTGCATCTGATCACGTTTCTTTTGGTCCTAGACGTGCTCTGTAATGCTCAAATGCATGTATCGATAGGGCCATCGAAATATTTACACATGATATAGGCAATCCTGAACTTCCAGAGCGGTATACGGTAGAAAAGTATCTTGCTGAAACAAAAATTAGAATTCTTGCCAAGGAATGGGAATATATGAGGCCGTACAATATGGCCTCACATACCACTGAGATATCATTGTGCCACAATCACCAACAAGAGGAGGCTACCTATCAAATGATATGGCTTCTCAGACGATATACCTGTTGTTCAGGAGATGAAACACTTGATATCAAGGTCAGCATTGGATCACTGTCCAGAGGCTCTCCATATTCGAACCATCTGAACCTAAATTAAGTTTGAATATTCTCATAATATCACGGAACGCTATTCCTTAGCTCTCCACGTTGCTGTGATCTAGCATCACAGCAAGCAGAGCCTATAATGTTTCGGTGTTAAAGATAGAACTAGTAAAGGACAAAGGGATATCAAATTTCCTTCTTGGAAGCTTCTTTTAATTGCTTTTCACTCCTACTCGAGCATCTGCAATTTGATAAATCGAATATATATTCTCCATTGAATTCATGTGTAATTGGTGGCTGATTCATCTGTCCTATTAACTGGTAGTTTTTTTTTTTTGTTTCTTATGAATTAATGTACTGTGTTACTTCGCATATCCTCTGTTTTTTCAGAAATGTCTGATGGGTAATCAGAAAGGATGAAGTGGTGGTGTATATGAAACGCTAACCACCTCGTTATTTAAATGATGAGATCAGTACTAAAATCTGTTAAACGTCCAAATCATTTTGTCTGGCACCTAAAAGGTATTATTTGTTATTCGTACGCATTTTCCAGCAATCTGCGTTTTTCATTTCAGAGTTTGCAAGACGTCTATGTTTATATCTGTACATTCAAGATGCCATCAAAATCGCTGGGTGTCTGTACGTTTGCAATAGAATGAAATATAGATAAATTACTTTCTATCTTAACATTTTTCTATTTAAAAAAATTTCAGCGTTGTGCCAAAATTACTTCGAGGTTTATTAGTTTCATAGTTGACCATAGTATATTTTCAAAATCTTTAAAAATTCCTTTAATATTTTTCTTCATTTTTTTACGTATCCAATTTATCATTGTCTCCTTCTCATATCATGGTGAATAGCTTACAGTTTGCAATAACTTTTGCCTTGAATTACTTAAAAAAAGACTGTAAAATCACTGAATTTGAATATACTTGTATACTTCTTAAAAAATTAAACGGAACATTTTTTTTTAAAAAAAAGTAAATCTTCATTCGTGTTCTTGAATATTTACTTTAAAATAATAAAATTTATATTTTCTAAAATAAAAAGCAAAAAAGAAATTTTCTAGATATAAAGTGTTTGAAATCAGAACTTTTCTAGAAATAAAAATGTTCAATTTAATTATAACCTTCACTGTTCATATACAAAAGTTAAACAGAATTTATCTATGCCTGAGTGACTAATTTATATCATATTGATAAATCAAAATTTATATTGCTAGTCTGAGTAATAGTAAATATTTATGTTCATTGCATGATATTTAGAATTATCAGGATCGAAATTATTACCTGAATTTTTTTAAGAATTGACTTGAAAATAATAATTTAATACAGATTTTGAGTATTAGTAGCAAACTAAAACTGTCACCTTGACATGTAGAATAGTTTCATCTAAAACTATTCTGACCTATCATCACTAAAAATATTTTATCATTATACTGTATATTAGCACAATTACCATAGTAAATTAAAATTTTTAGTAATCAAACTCTAGTATTGAATTCGATATCAATTCATCTTGTGCATGGAATCCAAATATCTAATGATGGATGCTTATAATAGGTATTCAAACCAATTTTAATATATTTATACTATTAAACAAATAAAAAAGTGCCTTATTGCATATTTAGCACAACAAGGAACTTTTCTCTAATAGGAACTAAAATTTAAAATATATATGTTTTCGGTTCTCAATATGATATTGCTGTGTTTATGTATTATAAAATAAGTATTATTATTACTAAACAGAGACATTCTGCAACACATATTAACATATCGTATTTCCTGAGTCTGAAGTATGTTTTTCGTAAAAATTATTATAATTTCTAATTTACATGAATATTATTTGGACAAAATTATAACAATGCATTTATATGTAAATTAGGGATTGAAAATTTTAGAATATATTTAATATGATTACAATAAATCATTGTTTCATTTTTCTTAGCACTAAATGAAATTTGTTTCATCAAAGATACCAACTTTGCATACAGTAAAAAATAATGTGTATTTTTTCTTAAAATTATGTTAAATTGATGGCTTGCTATTTTAAATGACAATAAACAGAATTGACAATTCTACAATGCTTGTAATTCCTTAGAAATATTTGGGAGCTATGAACAGATTAATGTTTTTTTTAAAAATATATGCATTATGAATATATATCAGTTGACTATTCACACATTTTGGTAGCGGGAAAACAAAGAAATGCGAAATTTAAATATCACTATTATCACCATGGAAGTTAGCTGAAATGACAATCTATCTTTAAATAGTGCTATACCATCATACAGAGAAATATAGATATAAATATTTCTCAATATTAATAAAATTTCCAAGATAATTAGAATCTAATGCTTGATCGTGTGTTAATTTTTTCCTCTGCATTAGAGTAATAGTTCGTTACAGCCCCACAGAAAAAACAAAATTCGCTCGTTTATAATTCCTTTTGCACATTAATTTTTATGAAATTACACTTATGTAGATTGATTATCATGTATATATACTCCATAATTAAAAATGCATAAAATATGTAGCAATGTTCGAGTTTTATGGCAAAAAAGTGGCTGAAGTATTGAAGGTGATTTCCTATTATTGGTATGAATAACAATAACTATACAATGCCTATTTATACTGGCTTCTTAAAAATGATACACATTATTTGAAATAATGACTTTGATTTTAGAAATCGAAGAAAATAAGTATCACGTGGAAATATGAAATGTTTAAATCGATAAATAACGCCAAATCGGATATGCATAATTTAAAGCGTCGCTAAATACAGAGAAAGAAAATCTTACATGCAAATTAGCGTTCATGATGTTAATCAATAGCAATAGAATAAAAGTGCTGTGTTGAAAATGTCACAATAACATGATTTACCGAAATCTATAGCTTGTATTATAGGAAGACTTGAATCTGTACATATATAGAAAAAGTGTTCTTGCATCATATCAACGGTAAAAATGTTCTCGAAAAAGATCATGCAAAATGTTCTAACCATCCAAATAATACTTTTCTTTATATATAACCAAATTATTTCCCTAAATCACTGTATTAATCAGATTTTTATCTTTTCTAAGAATTAAAGTTTCTTATCGTGTGCATTTTATTTTATTTCTTCGCATGGTTGTATGGTACAGTTTTCTAAACTTCTTTGATTGCTCCCCTATTTTTTGAATTGTGTGAAATGATCTATTGTAAATTGTTTTGACAAAATATAATTTCTGTGCAAAATTGAAAAGTACCATATATCCCTGTTCTTAAATATGTGCTAATTTTAAGTTATTACTATTTGTATAATACGTATAAAAATATTTCATAAAAGCATTAATAAAACCTATATATTTTACTAACACAGTTTTAATACGCAAAAAAGTAAACATTTTTCCTAAGTAATCTAGAGAAACATTTTGTTCTTGAAAGTATATACTTTTTCTTTTGCTCATCTGTGATTTCTCAGAAAAAATATTTTAATTGACGCTTTTGTAAATTAATATATGAATGAGATTCCTAACCTATTTTAAATATATTTTTCACAAGCAAATATAAAAATATATATATATTGTAGAAATCTATGGTAAAAGTCTAGGGAATATTAACAAAATACAGAATTTTAATGAGCAACAAATGTGAGCCTGTACACCACTTCTGAATAAACAAACGTCCCTCAGACTAATTTAGTTAAATTAAGGTGAGTGCTCAAACTTACAGAACTATTATTTACATTACTGAATATTTACCATTACATCATTAATTCTCACAGATTATGTCAAAGGGTTGAAGCGTTCCCTTTTTACTGAACATGTCAAAATGTCTCTCCTTTACTATTGCGTATATCTGCTTGAGTATTTTGCACCTCTCGCACACGTTGCAGTTGGGAAAGGTTATCCATTTCCCTGCGAAATGCGTTCCCTCAACAACATTTATTTTAGATCGGTGGTGACTGACTTTCAATGAAGGAAAAAAAAGGAGGGTTTTCAATGTGGTCGACCTTGGAGGCTCATATTTCTTGATACGACACATATGTGCTATTATTTTTTTTTAAACTTTATAAAGCAATAGCCTTCCAATAACAAATTATTCTAAATCAATTACATTATCCTTCTTCTGCATTGATATATATATATATATATATATACATACATATATATACATTTTTTTTTAATTTTTAGAGAGCATTCATTTTACCTTTAAAAATTGTTTGAATATCATAAATAAAAAGTGGTTTTTGTTAGAAGATAAATCTTAGTTTAATAAGCGATGATAGAACTTTTGATAGTTTTTTTTCATTCATTCTATCGAACCATTTTAGTAATAGATTGCTTGTTTTACACTCATTTAATGAAACATTGGACATAAATATCTTTATCACCGAACCATTTTCTTGCTCTTCGTTTTCCGTGTTGTTAATTTTAGTTTTAGAATTTTTAGAAATTGTTTGAAGTTTGACATTTTTGGCATTGTAAATATTGTTCTTATTATATAAAAATACTTATTGATATTAAGGGAAATAAGTGGAAAATATCGAATTATAAAGTAAATAGAGAAATCTCTTAGTAATCTTCTTATAGCGAAGCGTTCAATTTATCACAGTCACATCTTTATACTAGTTTTTTCTAGTTAGCTTTTATAAGATAAAATATACTTTATACTTCCACATATTCATTATAAGGAAATAATTTCCACAAATTCTATTTATATCTTCAAACATATATTGTCATGTAAAGTATATATGTTTTGTATTTTCTTTTCATCGAATATTCTAAAAATGTGATAACATTGTAGCGTATTAATATGTTGTCTTTTTCCGTTACAATTCATCAAACTCAAAATTATAAAGGTAAAACTTTAGGATATTTTTGAAGAATTTACATAATACTAATATAGTTATTTCTTCATAGTATCATATTAATATGTCTCTTATTGAATTTGGATTGTTACATAGATTTAAAAATATGTGAAACTAGTACTTAAGAGGATTTTAAAATTCCTTAAGATACGAAAACTAAAATTTCTACCTTCTAATATATATTTATAAAGTTTTGATTGAATGGTATTCATTATGTGTTTTCACGAAATCTGAAATATATTTGGAAAAATATTAATTAAAAATTTTAAATATTACATATTTTCGTCATTTTTGCATGTATTTTATTTAAAATTCATTTCGAAGATTATTTTTGCGAATGATTTTATTGTATATAGATATAAAACGAAAAATATAATTAATGAAAATGTAAAGTTAATTGATAAAGGGGTAAAAACCTTTTACATGAAAATTAATTCTGAAAAATAATTTTTCTTATTTGAACATTTGTAACAAAATATGAAACAACGAAAAATTACGTGAAACCTTCATATTAAGAAATTTAAAAAAATTCTTATCTACTATGGTTCTCAAAAAACAATTGAATCAGAAAGATCATTCTGAGAGTTACAGAATATAATATAATCAAAAACAAGTGACCTTGAGAGAATATAATCAAAAGAAGAGAGAATATAATCAAAAACAAGGGCCCTTGAAAAATAATGGAACATTTAATAAAGAAAGTTTCTAAAATATACAACACTTAATCTGAATGAATATTTTCTATGACAAAGACAGATGATCGGTTATATAGTATTTCTTTCAACAACTATCTTTAGAACTAGATGAATCTAGGGAGCTTTTACCTTTCTCTTTTTTGTGTATACTGGACGGTTATAATAACCAATCAATTTATCCCAAAATTTTAAGTGTCACAATTAAAAATCTGTTTTTTAATAATTGTATCAGAATTCACAATAAAATAGGGTAAAATTCTTTGTTATGTTACAATTATTTTAAACACTGTTACCCCGAAGTTACAAGTAAAATAATATATACTACTTTACTTACTTAAAATTAAAGATCATTATTTGCTAACTTGTTAACTAAGAGTGCACAAAATATTACTCTATTTGCACATTCCTTTTCTTTTAAAATATATTGAATTTCGGCTCAATTTCTGAAGTGTTACTATCTCTCTCTCTTTACATATATATATATATATATATATATATATATATATGTGTGTGTGTGTGTGTGTGTGT
>BMAW01066191.1:62616-74910 GCA_019974015.1 Nephila pilipes
AAAAAACGCGTGTAGGTTCTAAATTCAGAAGAACCGA
This sequence comes from Nephila pilipes, assembly GCA_019974015.1. Classification (NCBI taxonomy): domain Eukaryota; kingdom Metazoa; phylum Arthropoda; class Arachnida; order Araneae; family Nephilidae; genus Nephila; species Nephila pilipes. Next base: position 62,654 of record BMAW01066191.1, read on the forward strand.
AAGGCGGATGTTAGATGATCACTGAATCCAAACAATGCCGACTATTGGAGTGCCTGTCCCTGACTCCATAGATTTTTCTTTTCCACTCTTAGCAGAGATATGCAAATGTGTTTATCTTATATAGTAAGTTAAATGTGTTAATTTCCAATACGAGGCTAGTTCAAAAAAACGTAATTGTATTTGAAGATAGAGATGGCTTCATTAAGGGGAATTATTCTTATCAATGGATGCTGCTATGAAATAAACAGCACCGAAACAAATTTGGCAGGATTCACAAGTTAATTTTGATTTGATTGTCATTTGCTACCAAATCAGAATTTGATTGCTGTATGAGTTGTCGACGTTAGATCGTCATTGTCGTTGATACCTAGATTTATCATTATGCACTAGCAATCCGACAAAAATGAAATGTTTGAGTTATTTCCGTTAAATCTTTTCCAAAAAAAGTGCAGATAATATATGAAATTAAATAAAATGAAATTTAAAAATATCTCTTAAATAACATATATTTTAATTAATTTAAATTCCATAATACTGTTACAGATTAATAAGATATTAAATCATAATAAAAATTAAAATTCATGATTTTACTTTCATTATTCTAATTTTTCTCGAAACATTACACACAGAATTCTGTAGTAATGTATCTTTTCTGCTGTGTATAATCCACACACAAAATTTAAACATTTTTCACGTACAATATTAATTTTAATGTCTTTACGTAGCTTTATCAGACAACATTTTTGATTGTTTGAAACTTCTGGTGCAGCATGTAGGTAGATAACTTCTGCTTCCTTTGCTATATATTTCTCTCTTAACTTCTCTGCTAATATTGGAATATAGCCTCTTCAGCTCAGATAAAAACCTTTTGTCTCTTTGAAAATTATATATACATTAACGCAGCTAGATCTAAAATATTGAAAAAATCCTGCATAGGCCAACGCCTTGATGCATATTTCACGGAATATTTTTTTGTCATCTAATCTACAACATCGACTCCAAATTTTGAAGAATTGTAGAAATTTATTATATCAGGAGGTGTCTTTACATTTCGAGTAATTTCTAATGAAGAATACAATATGCTAAAAAGAAACACATATTTGTGTTTTTTACATTGGTGAGAAATACAAATGGTGTCTTTATGTGTCATGAAGATTGTCGAATATAATCTTTTTTCAGTTTTCTTCAAGGATTTTGGAACTTCCATTCTGCTATATTGATTGCTCCGACATAGCTCAAACAATTTTCTTTTAGACTTTCTACAAGTTTTAGAGACGTAAAAAAACTGTCACTTGTTATATTTGGTCCTGTTTTGAGATAAGGCTGTACAAACCTGAGTGCAGCATTTTCACCAATACTTAGAACATCTGATTTGTGATAATTTTTTCCTAAACATGGAAACACATTGATTATGAACTTTGAGCTCATTTCTACACCCAACCAAAACTCGATGCCAAATTTGTGAGTTTCGTTTGGCAAATATTGCAAAACACTACAGCATGTCTTTGATGGAAAGATATGATAATCTACAGAAATGTTTTCTACCGGTTTGTAACACGTGAGACAATTTTCTATGAATGTATTCCAAACATCTTATTTTAGTACAAATTTAACATTTTTCAATCTATCTGATTTAGAAATTTTTAAGTCAAAGTGCATATAATGTATGATTTCTAGAAATCTATTCCATCTCATTGTTGAAAGGAAAAAATTGTAACAACAGGTCTTTCACCAATGGCTAGTGATGGAAACCCCTTTAGCAGCTAAAGCACCTCCAACATATAATACTTCAATAAAGGAATCCAATTCATCGAGAGAACCATTAGTTTCATTATTTAATTTTGATCTTGTTTCAACTTCTGTGCATTTTATTGTGATATTCAAAATGTTATCATTTATGGAAAGTCTTCAGGAAGTAATAGGACTGATATTAGCAATATTCTTAAAATGAGATGTCAGCCCCGGATTTTCTTTTAGAATATTTTGAATAGTTCATCGACCAGAAGAAACTGATGCATTTTCTGCATAGTTCCATCTTTCTCTCTTCCATTTCATTTTGAAGGGGTGATTGCTCTCAATTATTTTATTTATTTATTTTTCTTAACACTTTAACAAATTTTTTTTATGAATTCTTGAACTGCATTTATTTGAAATATTTTCATTCAGCTTAATGTCATTCAAATTGGATTCAGGCGATGAAATTGTATGAGTAAATATTATTTTCCATAACAATTTTCCATATAATTTTTGGTTATAAAACAATTTTCATTATCGTTCATGAGATGTATTTTCGTCGGAAGAACTATTTTCTGAAAGTTCATTTAGCAATTTCAAAGCTTCTTCTTTCGTAAGATTTCTTCTGCTAATTGTAATCACTAAACGTGTGCAAAACTGGAATACCACTAATTCATTTTCCTTCTTCTCAGCTTATAACAGGTAAAATGTACTTTTTACTTAGTTTCTAGCCTATAACAGAGATAAGAATGTTCTACAACATTACAATACATAGATGCAAAAGTTTACAATCACAAGAGCTCACACTTTTGTACATCACACATAAGAACATTCTACAACATCACAAATGCTCTAACAGGTACATTACAGATGTGTGGACACAACCTCTTCTCATTCTCACCCTTTTGCAAAATGCAGATGCAATGCAACTCCTTTTACAATTCTTTTGTAACTGAAAAATGTAGAGTTCAAATCCTGCTTGAAAGAAAAGAAAAGGCGATTATCTTGTTCGGGTCAGCTATGACCTACATGGTAGTTCTAGGTATACCGACATATAAATAAAAAAAGTATTCCTTAGAAATCAACTAAATTCATTTTAAGATATTAAACTGAATATTTAGAAAAAAATCGAAAAAATTAGAAAGCTTAATTTTGAAATCAAACTGCGAAACGAGCATAAACTCATGTCTTGGATCACAAATGACCCGTCTCGGTAGTTCTAGTGTTAAATTACTTTTTGGTTATTTTATAATATGTAACTTTTCAAAATTGAAGTTACAATATTCATTTTATTAAATTTACTTTTCTAATATATATATATATATATATATATATATATATATATATATATATATATATATATATATATATATATATATATATATATATATATATATATATATATATATATGTAAGTACATGATAAAGATATATATAGGTTGTAATAAATTACACATACTAAAAAAGGGAATTTACCTGTATTTAAAATGCAATGTTATTGATGGTAAATTTAAAAATATATAATACTTCTAAATGTGGGAATAAAATATAAAAATACTAAAACTGCACAGTTAAAACATGAAAAATTAGATACTAAAATCAATATAAAGAGATAAAGCAAAACAAGAGAAGTTAAGAAGAAAATAAAGTATTTTAAAATGCTGTTTCTAGTGATGCATAGAAATGCGTATTTATACTAGCGTTATGGATCCAATCACTCCCCTCAACATAAGAATAAGTGCATAACAATTTGATGAAAACTAAACATTCGAAACTAATGTCTCATTTCGAAAAAAAATAAACGATCATTTAAAAAGAAAAAAATAAACAAAATATATCATTATAAATTTTAGCTAAATAAAAATAATCCATTTAATTGTCAAATATACACTCCCTACATTTTGACACACAAACATAGTTCTAAAAATGTAAGAAAAGTTTTACGGTTCTTTTCAAACTTTTTAACAAACAAAACGGTGACTGTATACTAATTAATATGCTAATTCTATAAGATTGGTAGATTGTTTGATTTCTTGGAATAAAGTACAAAAAAGTATATGCCCCAAAAGTTTTACTATATATTTATGTATAGAAAGAGAGAGCGAGAACGAGAGTATATCGTAAATGGTCTCTCTTTTCGTACATTATATATATATACATACATATATATATATCATTTGAACATTTAATAATGAGTCATCATCTGAAACAAACTATTATTCTATAATACTGAACTATTAATCAAGTATTATTAATTATTTGTAACATAATATCTAATTCAATTGAGCAATCTTTAAATATCATTATGAAATGTTAAACTAAACTGTCTTAAAACCAAACAAATTGATGGAAGTGACAGGGTAATTTGTAAACAACTGTAATCATACGTCGTATCCAGATGTTCAACTTACATCTGATTTGTAAGCCAAGAAGTTTGCTTGCGTGATAGCAATAATAATTCTGCAAGTAGAAATGTATACAACGAGTGTTCGTAAAATAGCCACGAATCTAATAGAAATAACGCACTAAAATGCGGAAATAATGGAGGTCCATCAGATAAATAAATTGACCATTACCGTGCAAGGATAACAAAAGTAATGGACGCTACTTCAGACGGCGTCAGATGCGTTGGTGTATCTGGTTGCTTGTAATGACGGTAACGCAGAGCTATGTATGCAATATATCTTCTTTATAGCTGGCCTGCTATAAAAATAGCTTTAGAGATTTTTCTTGTTTATATAGCTATTGCTTTTATTTCTGTATTTTCTGTACGGAGAAATCGTATTACCCTTTTTCAAGAAAGAACTTGAAACTGATATATGTTTCTAAACTATGTTTGTATTTAATTTAGTCCTTACGAAATTAAAAGCTGCGGATATATGTTAACTAGTTTTGTTCTTATTTCCCCCATTTTACGAAATCCTACGGAATTAGCAATAGTCAAGTAATATATTTTTCTTATATGTATCTAGTAGTACGTATTAGCATATTATTTTGAAAAAATTTATTTAAAGGTTTTAGAAAAGAAATTTAAGCAATATCTTAGTTATTTCTTACGCACACATAAGTAAATTCGTGATGTCTTTCATTAAATGCTGGGATAAATATGTGAAAATTTGAAACAATGATGTCTTTCATTAAATGCTGGGATAAATATGTGAAAATTTGATACAATGATGTCTTACCTTTTCATGTGAGATAACACTAATGCTTCACAAATTTTTATTATTTTGTTATTTTATTATTTTTATCATGAATGTGTATAAAACAAAGGCAACAAAAAATTAATAATTTTTTGCATGTATGGACAAAGCCATGGATTTCCAAAGTAATCGATATGGATCTATAGGGGTCAATTCCGGTATGAAAAGGGTCCATTTTAACAAAAAAAGTTTGGTGGGTACATGAGATTTAAACAGATTTCCTCAAGACTGAGTTACATTTAAGCAGGTTATCACAACAACTTAGACGTCCCATAAATACCTTAATGCCCTTTATACAGATTTTACCTATATAACTTACATACTTATAAAGTATACATATAAATTACTTATATATTTAATAAATGCATACCATAAACTTGCGTAAGTTTGTACTCATTCAACTTGCGCTTTCGAGTGGTATGTAAGTACTTAACTGAAAGCTTTTTTGTCATTTCTTATTAGTTTCACTGTCACACAACTGTGGAGCAGCAGTCACGTGTACAAATTGGAATTAAGCTTACACCAAATAAGGTCCAGGACCTACCAATGTTCAAAACATTCAATATAATTTGTAACATAGAATTTTCATTTCGATAAAAAAAACAGTATAGTTAAGATATTAACAATATACATAGAAGCAATCATCATACAATTATTCATAAACGTTACTTGAGAATGCAATAACGTTAATTATTCAAAAGGAGAATATAAATTTTTATGATGGATCATTAATAAAAACTTGAAGATGTTTTTACTTCTACAACTCTAATTTTTGCATCTATTTCTGGGTAAACATGAGTTATTCTGCCCAATGACATGGTGGTAAATTATCCGCTTTTAATACGACCATGTAATATTATTAAATATTATCCTTTTCGAATTTCCAACTCAATACATGTAGTAAATTACTTAATCTAAATGCCATCTAAGAAATTTCGTAATTTCTGCTTAATGATTAAGCATATTTTCGTTAATGGTCGTCAAGTGCTGTTCGATTATGCATGTAATTGACTTTCCTCATAGTAAATGAACCAGTGTCAAAACATTTAAATGTAACATGTCAGCAGTCAATGATCTGGAATTTAGCACTCCTTCAATTTGTGCAGCTAATATTAAGAACTTATCATGTTCAGTTTACCTTTCTTGCTACTTTCTTAAGGTAATATTTAAATAACTGTACACCCACCTCCCAAATATACCCCCGATTTTTGGGGCACGAGGAGGTAGGCACTACTTTTCAATACATTACGAACTCATATATTCTACCCAAATGTTATTTGTTTGATTAATCAAGACTTTTAAAGAGCTCTTCATTAGATCCAATAAAAATTTTAGCGCTATCTGTATATAGCTTACCAAATTTTCCTCTTTGAGACAGGAATCTTTTTAATGAAGCTATAAATAAAGCAGAAGTTAAATCTGTAACCATTTCCAAGTGTATAGCCTTGCCCCAAAATATAAATAAAAATACACACATAGATCTTATTATATATCCTTTCACTGATTTTTAAGTTTAATGTAAAGAAAGGCTTTCAAAAATCAATTTAGGAATTATTAAAGGAATAGTTTTGGAGAACGCAATCGATGAGTACATAGCCCATTAGCTGCTGCAATGGCTTAGGATTAGTTTTAAATCAAATTAAACTCTTATGTACTATTTTCCTGCAAAAACTATTCCCAATTACTATTCAAAGCCTTTAAATTAAATAGTTTAATAATGTTCGGTTTGCAAATATTTTTATAATAATTTTCTATATTTATACATCTCGAATTTGTGATTACATGATGGATATGGAATTTTTTTTTATCATAATTTAAGTCACTGTGTCTGTGTATTTTATTTATAATTCCTACTTATACAAAGGAAATTATAATTAAGAATATCTTTTGAAATAAGAAATGGTTTAAATGACATTCTTCAATTTTTACTGTAAGTTGATTTGGAAAGTCATTAATTATCGCAGTAACTGTAATGTCTATATTTGGATTCTGTATAGATAAAGGGTCACTGTTCACAAAGAAGATTTTCTGATCTTCTGCATTTGAAATTAAATCAACTAGAATATTCTCGTAAGGACACGTGTTTCCAATGTGGCACATCAATCATCATCTGAATTGATATCACACTTTTGATGAAAAACGTTTTTAATCGATGAGCTCCTTTGTTCATTCATCATAATATGATAATCGATTCACTCCAATGATATACAAACACCATGTAAAGTTTCCGAACATCCTGTGCTCGTTTCACTAGCTACGTTAAAACAACTGCAGCACAACGTTTCAAACATGACATAGTAAATTTTTACTGGTACTACATTAAACTTACTCAGTATTAATTTGACTGACGCTTCACCAGATTCTGAACTAGTTTTAAGATTTATAACCGCACTGTAAGCTACTTGAGATGTGTCAGAAAAGGAATGGATTTCAATCAGTGCTGGTTTTGAAATTAAAACGCGATAATCAATTTCTATATTTTTACCACTTTAGAGAGCTGAAGAAAATCATTGTCACTCCTCTGCTTCTTTCATGGGAAGATATTCGTCTCAGTATAAATTCAGCATCCATAGTTTTGACAAGAAAATCTTTGCTTTGGTAGCTACAAGATTTAGAAGACCAAGTGGATCATATATGTGAGCTGTTAGTTATAGCAATTGCCACTTAGTAGTACCAAAATTCTTTTCTTTCTGAATTGTGATTGTAAAACAATTTTTCATTGACTTCCAAGACGCACCAAATACCTTCGTTTCACCCGAATTTGAAAATGAATAATTTTCTTCGTTCTTTTTAGTTTATTCAGAATTATTACTACACACTATTCAATGTGTAAATTGATTAGTATACATTTCATTTTTAATAGCTAAATCTTCAGAGCCAGTAAATATATCCATGCAAAAATCATTCTCCATTGCAGCAGAAGCTAGAGGGAAGTGTTTTCTTTCATCTATTGAAAGTTTCTGCGATTTCCACACAGCTATAAAAAGAGCACAAAAATCTGATAAATTAACAAATAATACCAATTTGAGTTTTAAGAAAATCAACGTTTTTATAGAGTATGCCAAGCCATCTCTGGTTTTAAAAAAGTAAATATCAGAAGATCAGTTAGTTGACATTTTCTACTAATATTTCTGTTACCATAGCAGTTTTCACTTTTCAAGCCCATACTGGTATTTTGAAGATACTTCTTTATTTTAATATGTATTTTTCATTACATGAATTAGTTATAGATCATTAGTTTCGGTTATTTTTCCTTATTTGTTACGTTCTATTATTTTTTTTTAAATAATAAATTTATTTTTCTCTTATTCCTAGATTACTAAGCAAACAAATTAGAAATATCATGAATGAAAAACAATTGAAAAGGTAAATATTTTTTTGTAATATAAATATAATTCTCTCTTGATTCTTTACTCCACAAAATCTGAAGTTATGTTTTAATATATGGGATCTAATACAGAGGCAATACACCATTTATTCTATTTCAATTATCTCTAATTCAGAAAGAATTTATATACATTTTTTTTACTTATAATTATACTGATTTTTGCTGTCATTTTTAGTAAATTCTATTTTAACGTGAGTAGAAAATAACTCAATTTCTTAAATATTGCAATAAATATTTAGATACAACGAAAACACTTGGATCATCTGATAAAAAATATTTGACATAGTGTTCGGATGAACAGAGAGAAATATGTAACATGATTTTCGGCATTATTCAGTGTGATTCCATTGTTAAAAACACGTATTCATTAATCATATGAAACAAAATACAAACCTCATAAATTCAAAATAATTTAACAATATACATAAGAGTTAAAATATTACAAAAAGTAAAAAAAAATGCAAGATAGTCTCCACAAAATTCTTCAAAAACAAAATTACGATAAATTCAAGTTTGGATTTGGAATTCGAATATAAATGCTTAGTTGAAATTAATCAATAATTTTGGTTATCACACTCATGACGTACTGTTGACAAAGTATTGGTATGAGGCTTAGCAGAAATACGATTACTCTTACCACATTCCTCGGTAGTTTTTTTGTGGAGTGTTCTAGGACGTGTTACTCAAAGATATTCAGAATATTATTTTTTATGTATTATTCATTTATTGGGGAAAAATAACTTCAGAATTCGTATTAAAATACCTAAAATCTGGAATTAACTACATTTCTTATAGTTAAACATTCGCTAGAAACTGATGTTGGTCCGAATTCATCATCCGAATGTTGGAGAATTAGGAAATGGAATTCGTAATTTTTTTAAACCAAATCAATGATAATAGATAACAATTTACAATACGTTCTATGTTTTATGCTTATGATTAATATGAATTGATTTTAAAACTATATTATAATAGAAAAATGCATGAATACATAATTTTCTTGAGATTAAAAATGCATCATTATTTAGCGCAAATATCTTAATATTGTATTAATAATTCATTTTATCGTTTACATTAAATTTTATATGTTAATTTGCAATGGAATATCCTTCTCTATATATTTTCAAATCATAATATTAACTAGTTTTTTTTAAAAAAAGAAATGGGATTATTTTAGATACATAATTTTAATTTACTTCAAAGGAAATGAGGAAATTACTTATACGTCTAATTAGAATTTCAAACATTTTGTGAGTATTTTGATTACAGGATTTTAATTTCTCTCAACATGCAATGAGGAAATTACTTGTCCGGCTAATTAAAATTCATGATGATTGAAATTAAATTGGTTTTTGTTTGAAAATATCTACTTTGCACTAGAATTGATGAAACTTATTCAATCTTATTTTCATAGGGAAGAAATGTAATGTTTAATTGGAACCGAGAATTTATTCCATTCTAGAAGATGATAAGTAAAAAGTGAATGGCATTTGTTCAAATAACAGTTATGCATTGTTTGGTCAAAATTTAAAATTGGAGAATAATACGTTATTTTCTTAGAAATTATTCTTAAATAAAATAGCTTAATGAGATTGAATTTATGCCAGATTTAAGGAAAACTATGATTTGTTTCTAAAAGCTGCTCTAATTAAATGAAATAAATGTAATTTAATAACGACAAAATTGCATAGTGTAATTTCAATTTTTATTTGGTTTTGTAAGTATTTTTGGAGTAATTGGAAATTTTAAATAAAGTATCGGCTTTATCATTTTATCTGAAATTATAAGGCTATTAACTACATAAGTGAGTGAGTAGAGTTTCCCCAGTAACTACATCAACTCTTGAAGATACAATCATTCTCACGTTTAGCAAACTTTTCTGAAAATATATTAATTGATTGGAAATACTGTTGAGAGAGTTTATTCAATTTATCTACATTCCGGTGATTTTTGTCGGGACTTATTAATGTTTGAGGGTGTCTTTGATTATATTTACTGTTTCAAAAAATAGACTAAATCTGTATTCAAATAGTTTGATTATAATGGTACTTAAATTGGAAGTAACATATTGCTTTTGTGCCTACTGAAAAGAAGGAAATATATTTTTACTACAATTAGTAAATATAAAGAATACTATCAATTAGATTAGCACAAAAATTTTAAGGACTTAAGGCTACACGGTACCCTTTTTCAAAATTTTTTTTTGGAGACAGTAATATTAAAAGTAACTTATGTATTTTTTTCATACTATATTTTAAACTGATTCTGAAAATAAAAAGTCAATTTAACAAGCCCTTATCTTAAAATTTAAAAAAATTTAAAATTTTTGAAGTTTTCTTAAACCCTTATAAAATACACAATTTTTGAAATTTTTCAATTATTTTGAGTGATTTATATTTCATACATTATTGCAAACAAAAGTTAGTATGGATTTGAAAATCTGTTACCTTGTTGATTTTTAATAATTATTTTTCTAGCTAAACCTAGAAAAAACACGAAAATTTTTAAAATATTAACTTTAACATTTTTTTAAAAAAATAACTAGGGATTCCAGACCTAAATCCATACTAACTTTTATAGAACACATATATCTCAGTATGTATAAAAAATTTCAAAACTCTATCTTGAACAGAAAAAAAGCCTTAGGGATTAGAAAACACTTACATCTTCAAAAATAAAAGTCTGAGAAAAATGCATTTAAAGTTTTTAAAGGCATAAAACAAAAACTAATAATACTTGCAAAGATCTAAATTTTTAATATATTATTTAATTACTTATATAATATATGAAAACTCTACTTTAATTAAATATTATGGCAAATATTTTTATTTATTCAAAATAAGTTTTTGCAAAATATCGATATAGCATTTGTTACGATGACAGATTATTCAGCTTAAAGTTAACATAATAATTTCACAAAAGTTTTGAAACCCAATACACTTATAAAAAATAATAATGATATAAATAAAAGTTTAAAAAAAGTTAAAAACTACCAGGTTTGTACATAGCACCTAATTTTTTCTGAATTTTAAGTCGACGCAATTTAACAAGTTTTATTTTTTTCTCTACGCGACTTTAAAATTTACAAATTTTCTTTTCTTTTTGAAATAGGTTTTCCTACAATCAGTAAAGTACACTAAATGTTCTGATGACAAACTTGTTACAAATTCAATTAGCATCCTGAAATGTTTTTAAAGCTTTTAATGTTCCATCATTAAATTCAGGTATTGCACTTGACATGGCAATCAACACATGACTCCTAGAAGCTGTATTTTCTTTGGAATATTTGTTCCATATCATCGAAAGTAATGCTTCATTAGAATTGTGTGTCAAACCTCTGACACATGTGCTTAATAATTCAGTTGATGCTAATCGCTGATAAATAGGCAAGATTTTGGGCAAATATTCTACGTTGATTGTTATTTTTACCCAATCTTTGTGAATACCTGATTTTTTTTCCACGTGCTAATGATGACTGGTAAAAACACCAAGAGTCAAAGAGCAAGATTGTGTCCCGGAAACTAATACTCTCAGTTCTTTCCCATAATTTCACAGCTGCATTTACTTCCATTGCACTAGATGATCCGACATGTGTTGTACTACAAACATTTTGTTGTTCTTTGTACCAAATACGAAATTCAGCACTTTCTTCTCCAAGCTCAAATTTAGTCTGTTCACATTCTCCACGCCGCTTTGACATTACTTCGTAGTCTATCACAAAGCCAGTCAGCAAGTCGATAGCATATCCTATTCCGATATTTGACGTTGACGTATGTTCTCTTGTCAACCAGCTTCCATCATATGACATTCCGATACCGACTATATCTTTATCATTCCTTGAGCCCTACGCCTCAATGACATCTTTACGAATATCAAGCAACGGCTGATTTGACCCAACAAGATGTCCAATCAGAACTTTTGGCTTATAATGT
>BMAW01066191.1:79910-92793 GCA_019974015.1 Nephila pilipes
GGCCAAGATTCCCAAATGTATGGGCTACAGGAAAATGCAAAAAAAAAAAAAAATCGATAAATTTGTCATTTTTAGGGTACTGTGTAGTCTTAATACAAAAAAGTGGAATCATCTAACTCTCAAGGGATAAAAGGAATGATTTAAAACCATAAAATTTAAACTAACTTTATTAAAAACCATATTCTCTTACTGTTATTTGAAAATATTAGGACAAATTTTGAAATCGAAAAGTCAAATATCGTTTATTTAAATTAGAATACTTAATTTGCTTATTGTTTAGTTAAATTAAAAGAATTTATTCAGTTAGTTGATATTTTCCTACAAAATATGAATTGAATGTTTTTTCTTTATGAAGAGATGCCAAGTAGATTTTAATTAGCATTAATTTAAATGTCGAAAAGCTTGAGATATGAACCCTTTGATTTCAACAGCTTATGCGATAAAGGGATTCAAACTCTAGAATTTTTTAAATACTTAGTATTACATCTCTACACTCATTGCAAGCCAGAAAAAAATTAAACAATTTAGTAGATGAAATTTTTTTCCCTCATGTAAAACAATTTTTAAATTTAAATTACTCACACCTCATTTTTTTTTATCGAAGCTTCACAAAATAATAGTTGTCGCAAAAATTAGTTAATATTTTCATATGTGAGATTTAATTTAATGCAATATTACTTGTTACAATGTATTTTAATGTGACATATTATTCAGACGAGTAAACTAATAACATTATAAACTAATATTATTCTAACTATAAAATTAGTAGTAGTTTGTTTATAATTATAGTGAAGCTTTTTCTTAATTTCCTTTAATAAAATTTATATTTTTCATAAATTACATAAAGTACTAAAAGAATGTTTTTCATAATTAATAAAATTTCTTAACTTTTTAATTACTGTGCTTATTTATAACTTATGGATGCTTTGTTAAAAACACACAAAATTACTGCCAAGTTACCTGCTTATTCTTTAATCCTCAATTATATCAGAAAAGTTGTACTTTATGAGTTTAGAATTTTTTTTTTCAAATTGAATTTGATAATATCTAAAATTTAAAAAAAGTTTTATATTCATTGTTTTTTTTCACTGCATTTCAGGACTCAAGAACAAATTCAAACTTTTAAAATAATATAAATCCTTAGAATATTAAAAAACATTTTGTTTATAGATAAGTGTGTAAAATCTGATATATTTGTAAAGGAAACTCTTCTTTATTATACCAATTTAACATTCACTTCTTCAATTCGTAAAACATACTACTTAAAAACGTTTCATAAATTTTGAATCACATAACTTGGTTGTGAAAAAGTTAAGTTTTTTTTTATGTTTATGCAATGAAAAAGAAAAAAACAATGTTTTTTTTTGTTTAAACGGCAATACTTATTGTACGCATACATATATTTTTTTCTATCAACATACATCTTCTTTTAATCCTATATTATTAGTTACCATGCAAGCACCTGCTCTTACTAAGCGATTTTTTTAACATGCTAAGAGTAAGTCTCTGCCTGATATTATATGTTTCCTTGTCTCGCCGTTTCGATCGTATGATGTTCTATACTTTAATGATTTATTCATTTTGATATGCATCGCTGTTTTCATTGGGTAGAAATGCTTCAACAGAGCTTACGTTACACTACACTAAATTGGATAAAATGATGCGTTTGTGGGGTTTAAAAGTTCAAAACTCTTATCATTAGTGATTTTAAAATATATTGAGCAATTTTTTTCAAAAAACATAATATATATATATATATATATATATATATATATATATATATATATAATCACTTGAATGCGTGCTAGCTAGCTTGTTTTGTAATATAACATCTAGCATCTATAGTTTCTTCTTTTTTGTTTACTTTTTTGGGGACTTTAAGTAGAATAGATTAGTTTATAATCAAATCATATCCAAGGCATTTTGTTTGAAAGGATTATCATTTATTTAATGCTCATGTCCTAAACATTAAATAAATGGTGTTTCTTTCATCTTAATGTAAGTATTATTTAAATGTTTCGACTGCATTTTATTCATTTATAGCTGTGAAATATATGCGACTTACCTAAAAGAAAATAAAAATTAAATTTAATTTTTATATATTTTTCATTGTATACATTTTTATTAGTATAATTTGATACTTATTTAGGAACATTATATTTGTCTTTATTTAACTTAAATTTAAAAATTATTGAATCAAGCATAATAAGATGTTCAATATGTTTGACTTTTTTTCTTATCCTTAGAATTTTAAGCAAAAAATTTCTCTATTTCATTTAATCAAACATTTAACAAGCAATAATGGAAAGCACTGATTATTGAAGGAGGCTTAACAATGTAAAAAATAAGTTAATTGAAATGGTTTATGTGAAGTTTTTTTTCTATTTTATAAACAAAATATTTTAGTTTGTTAGGTACATTTATATTTTATTTATTATAAATGCTGATTTCTGTCACAACCGAAGTAAACAAAAATCTTAATATTTTATAGAAATTTCTGTTGTCTGAAATGTATTTAAAAGTTAATCAAATTTACGAGTAATCGCTAGATGTTTATTCGATTTTATTTAAATAGTATAAACACTAATGTACAAATGTGTAAATTATTTATGTTTAATTAATGATAAAATGATAATTAATAAAAGATTTTGAGCAATGTGATTACCGTTTAAATAAAAGTTAATTTTAAGAACGTTTCTCTGAAAGTATTTATCTCAATGATTTCGAAACTCAAACAAATAAGTACAAATAAAATTCGAAGGAGAGCTTTGAAGATTTTATCCTTATTTATATTTTTAATGTCTTTGAGTATCACGTGTGTGTTTGGAGAATCAAACAAAAATTTTAATTCAAGGATTGAAAATGTAAATTAAATTTCAAACTTAACTGAATTTCTTTCATGTACGAGCTTGTAAATGAGCATTGCTTGTGTTGTATTTATTCACTTATTTTTTAAATAAGTTCTTAATTCAAAAATTAAATATTTAAAGGTTTTTTTATAACTCTGTAAATGATAATGAAGATTATTTTTATTCCGGTTGAAATACTAAATTTTCTTTTTGAATAACTTTCAAATAACAGTGAAAATAAAACAACATTTAGCATTGAATTAGCAAAATAAAAATGATATAGAAGTGTTATTTCTGAAACATATATACTTTTTGCCTATCTAAAAATAACAAATTTAATTAAATATTTATTTTTTATAAATTTTTCAGAAAATTCAGTTCTTAAGGTTGACTTTTTCATTGATTGATTTTATTCCTACGTTTAGTAAATTTTTTCAACAATTGCTCCCTTATAATGAATTATTCATAATAAATAAAATTAATAAATATAGAAATTCTTAAAACCTTTTGTTTTGTATGTATGGAAAATATAATGTAATTGTTTAAGTTGAGAGGCTACAAATTTTAATAGCTTTTAATAAAGTTTTTCCCTCAATTGAAACTGGATTTAAATTCTAGGAAGAATGGTAATGTAGAATATTATTTAAATAAAACAGCATAAACGAATATTATCGAATTAAATGTATACAATTCCTTAAACATTCATCAGGGGAAATAGTATCTGCTAGATGATACCAGAAAAAACAAAAATCTTACAGTTTTTATGAATCCATGTTATGTTAGAAATTATCCTTTTGCTACAATTTATGTGTCCCTCACTGTTATTTGTCTCAATAACCTCCAAGTTTACCGAATCTTTTGTTATCATGAGACTATAATAATGTCTATTTGAAGAATTAAGTATCCAGAATGTGGGGTGTCACAAAGTGTAGTATTATATTGTTCTGCATTTTATATCTATGAAGCATGTACAGTCCTTTTATCATATAAATTTTCTATTGTCTGCAGATAGTAATTACTTTTATGTATATAATACCATTAAAATACATTGTACAATAAACACTCTAGCATACATAAATTATTCAGATATCTTAGCATTTGACTCAAGGAAGAAATACGAAGTATTTGCTATTATTTTACGATTTGTTGATACTCTTAAACAAATCGTAAAATTAAAATATTTCTAAGATATAGTATTTCCTTATGTAGAAATTTACTTTTTACTTCTTTTTATTAAAAAGTAAAAATTAGTATAATTTTACAGTTCTTAATTATCTTTAAAAGTCATTAATTATTTAAATGTTTTGAAACGAAGGAGAATTATTAAAGTAATTACAATTTTAATCTCCTTCAAAATAACATATATTATTTGAAATTATTAAAATTACAATATCCTTAAATAAATAATATTTATTTATTTTAAGATTTGAATTAAATAGTTTTATATCTTAAAATAACATTGAGTGGAATTAAATATTTTAAAATAGTATAAAATAAAGTTTTTTAAAAAATTAGTTAACTAGCGTTTTAAAAAGAGAAAAGATATTTAAATAACTTAATATGTCAGTTATAAGCTTTAATTAAAAGTTGATTTTTCTTTTATTGTATTACACACGTATAGAAGTATATAAATATCAATTAACTAAGAATATTCTTTTTTAATAATTTACACATTATTCTAGGAAATTATTAACAAATCTCATTTAGGTAATTGAAGAAATAATTTTAAATACTCGTATTATGATTACTTCATTCAAATTAATCAGATATAACATATACATTATGAAAATCATATAATTATTAATTGTTTTTCCATATTTGCAAATGATGATGGAATATTGCCTCACTTTGAATTTTTTAGACATAGTGAATAAATTCATGTTATAAAATAGAAAATTTTATTAACTATTTTCGTAAATAAAAATTATAACGAAATTCAATCAATTAAACATTTTAAAGATTTTGTACTATAAAATGAACTATATGCTTCATTTTTTAATACAAAACAATTTTTTAATAAAGGTTTCAAAATAAAATCAGAAGATTTAGAAATTAGTATTATATGTTGATCAAAATATACACTGCTTTAATTTTCAAATGTTTTTCTAAAAGTAGGCGTTAATATTACAATAGTTTTAAGATTTGTCATATTTTATGCTAGATATATCTGTTATAAGTAACAATGTTTTTTATTTTGAATATTACTTTTAATTGGGTGATATTTTCACAATAAAATAAAATAGAGATATATATCTTTACACATAGATATGTTATAAAAATAAATATTTCAACTATCAAACCTATTTTTAGAAATTCATCGTAAATAGCAGGAGAAATTTTAAATATTACCAGCAACACTGAAAAGATGATTGCTGTATCCAAATCTCTCTAACCACTCAATCTATTCATCGCAAAATGAAAGGGTATGTTTTCTCCGAGCAAACATAAAACATTAAACGATTCCACCTTCATCACACAGATCATTATTTAACCAAAGCGAACGACGATCAACGATGAGTCAACAGTTCTTCTCATTTGACTCTTCAATTGAATTGACTCACACTACTGATTGAAACGAGTCTTTCGACATTTACCATTTGAGTCAGGAGCATGAACCAGGTAATAATGTTCCCTGAAGTGATCATCCATCTGAGTCATGTATCAGTCAAAGATTTCCTCTGTTGACATGCATATTGCAGCGACTCAATCCATAGCTGAACAAGGGAGTTGAAAGCAATTTCCTTCTCATCTCGTGCGACTAATAAATATTGACTGCATTGTAATCACGATTTTGTTGACAAAACGAGACTTATACCTTTACCAATGACCGTCGCAAAGCAAGGACTGAGATATAATGCATTTCGTGCGCTTTCCTGGAAGCAATAAACCATGTGTTACTTTAATTAAGCGACTGATGAGGAGAAATTTGAAATAGTATCGTGAGGAAAGATATTAAAATAAATGCAAATCAAATGTGATTAAAAGTTCTTCTATTTTCAAAACTGTTTTAAATGTATAACAAATAAACATTAAAATACAAACATACCACAAAAGATTCTAACAATACGCTAATATTCAACAATATTCCTCGTTCTAAATTTTAACTTAAATTTTCTCCTTCATTTGCAAAATCAGCCAATTGCGTATTTGATTTATTTATCCACCAGATTTTATTAGTTCCACGTGAGCTATTTTTATTTTTTGGGGATTTCATGTGTATTGTGTTATTTTAAATACTCCTTAAAATCATATTCATGGCTTCTTTTATTTTAAATGTTATTATTTATTTTAAAAGCTCCTTTTTTATGAATTATTATATTTAACAGAATTAATTTTCCAATTATAATTTGTTTTTTATATTATTTGGAGGCCCTTTTTAAATGTCAATTTTTCAGTTCCAGAAGGGAATGGTTATTCATTCAATATTTTTAAGGCAACTGTTTTTAGCTATACATATACCTGTAATACCACATTTAAACCTCATTTTAAATTGGTTTCATTTGTTTTCAATAGTAGAAAGGAATGAAGGCAAACCCTAGAGTTTTCGCTGTAAATTTTCAACAATGCAGCTAATTTTAAAGTAGCTCACGGATTTGTCATTTTTGTAAACTGCTGAAAATGAAAGAAAATATCTCTTCCTAGCTTCCTCCTTAATAGAAATGTCTACAACAATGTATAAAATATGATTAAATATATGAATGTTTAATGCCTATTTTTGACTATACAAGTACAATGTACAGAATACAACTACTATTTAAAATTTATGAAAATTTATATGAAAATTTATAAAAAACATTATTGTAAAGGAAATGTGTAAATGAATATAGAACATAACTGATAAATGTAATAGAATACAATGGAATACAAAATATAGCAAATAAATTGATAGCGTGCATATTGAATAGGGTTAGTAAGTAAGATGTATTTTAAAATACCGTATATCTAATTTATAAAAATTGACGTTGTTTGGATAAAATAACTAAATCTTGTGAATTTTAGAGATAAAAAAATAAGATGAATTATGAACTAATAGATGATATAAATATTTCAGAAATACCAGTTAAAAGAAGTTAATTAGTCTTGAATATTCTTAGGTAATAAAAATATTTAAATGCTTTTAAAATATTTGAAGATATTCTAAATATAAAAACTACTAAAATGTAAAAAACTCTAACCAAAATTAAAGAATAAATAAAGAGTTTTAATATGAAAAATAACTTCAGACCTCTATGTTATATAATGTACAGGTAGTTAAATTTTTATCCTGTAAAACTTCAACACGCCTTTGTAATATTTATTTTAAAATTCGAATAAATTTATACATGAATAAAAAAAATTAAAAGTAAATTCCTCGTTTTTTGTAATTCTACTATCAATTAAACGAAAAAATTAAGATGTTAATGATCTTAAGATTATTATTTATTTTAAAGCTCTTATTTATGGATATTGAGCACTGCACTTTGTTCTAAAAAGGCGATTTTAAATTTTTTTTAAAAAAAAGTGGGAAAACATTACAGTTCCTTAAAATAACTCAATTTTAAGTAGCATTGAACCATCGTTTTAAGCTGCTTAAAAATCATGTAATGTTTAAAAATTTAATTCAATTAATTAAAAAGTAAAAAAAAAAGTTGTTTTTTTCTTTTGCCAATAGTATCGTTTTCAGATGGTGTCTACATTGAATAAAATTAAAAAGACATTAACCCAATCAGACTTAATTTATTCTAATTTAAAGAGAAACAAAATTTAAAATTTTTATCTTTATTTTTATAGATGCGCTTTTTTTTTTAACAAGATAGTGCCATTGGTAAGCTAGTTTTTCTGCAAAAATTTAAATAAGCTCTTAACAAATTAAGAAAACTCTTCCGGTAAAGTGTGATTCATCCATGGAATAATGATTTACATTTTAAAATAATGCAAGCCAGATGAAGTGTAATATTTAGAGTATCAAGTTTTAGCGCCAAAGAATATGTTTTATTTTAACCCTAAGCCTTTACATAATTTCTGTATTTTATTGTAAATTATCAAAACAGAATCGAACATGATAAATGTGAAAATATGAGACTACAAACAATCAGAAGTCATTATATGGACAAATATTCTAATTTCTCTCTTTGTTTTCCTTTTATAGTCCTGCTTTGTAAGTACTATTGACGAACAATATTCAAACTTTTAGGGTCTGAATCCTAATCGGTTTCAGGAAAAAAGTCAAAGTAAGAAGACTCTGATTCAGATATATCTGAGCTATATACATCTTCATAATCGTCTAATTCTGAATTGTCTGGCTGTTTGAAAACAATGATAAAAAGCCATCAGATGAAAGAATCAACATCAGATATATGCAAACTCTTACGAACGAATTTAAAAAAAAATAGAGACCTTCACACATATTTTGAATCTTCATTAAAAATCTGTGTAATATCTTTCTGAAATGTTTATATAGAAGAGTCATCGAAGCATTTAAAACATAATCGTTAAATGCCATCTAAGCCATGTTAAAGGCTATAGTGCTGAGCAACACTAGGGATGAGCCAGAATGGTATGATTCACATGTCCAATCCAAGCTCTGGCAAAGTTAGAAATGAATTAATAAAGTAACACAAGAATGAGAGTAGCAATTTCATTAGGAACACATTAAAGTATGCTTTTAATTTAATACGTGTCATGATATTATCGTAAGCCTTAACTTAAGTTTAGTTAAGGTGTCGATATATATCTTGGAATTTATTTTGTCACCCCTAGGGGCAAAACACCTCCTGCCTCTCCTAAAGCAAAAATTACATGATTTTGTTTGCTGAAATTGTTCAATTGAGCTTTTCCTTTTTTGGGTGTGTTGAAAGCCTCCATTCTATGGATCGCTGTTTTGTTTCCAATGTAATATGAGTCACATGTTCACACATTTCATTAATCTGCTGATGAATATAAGTAGTCTTCACACCTTTTGAATATATTAAAAAACATGTAATACATATTTCACAATGGATGACCTTTACAATTGTGTGAGACCTTTTAAATCTCACAAACAAATTTAAATATGGAAAGTAAATACTCAATGCTTTAGAGGTAATAATTAGCGCCGAACAACTGCCTTATTTAAGAAAGGTACCTAGAAACACCCTTAGTATGTTCAATTGCATTGTTAATTCAATTTCATAACAATTGCTTTGCAAATTCTTTGATCCCTCTTGGAAAATAAATTATCTGTTTGGACGAGATTAAAAAGTTTCGCTTTCCCATCTATATTCCTCTTTGAAAAACTTACTTTTATATAAAAACATAATTTAGTCCTTGATACATATAAATTACATATCGTCGTCTATCTTGGGTTAGATTCTATTCAAATGTCAAATTACATATGAATATCTCCTAAATAGTAGCTCTCTATTGAAATATAAACAAAGCATCTAATGTATAGTTTTAGTTGAAGAGTATATTTAATGCATTGTAGTAAAAGGTGTATATATTGAGTATACAGCGTTCAATGTACTGTATTTTGTACACTAAATTTGTATAATATGAATAATATTGTTTTATATTAGGAATAACTGTTTAATGAATTGTCTGTAACTTTAAATACAGTTTGAAAGGTATACAGTTTAACTCTTGTATTTAATATATGAAATGGAGTACATTCAATATATAGGTTATAAACAGGCCAATTAAGGTTGTATCGTGTGTAGATTGTTTCGTATAATGTAGTACAGAATGGGGGAGAAATTAACATTTTTGAAATTTGTAATAATCCTATTACATTATCGGTAAAATATGTAATACTTAAATCTAATGTAAAATAGTGTTAAATATGCAGTTATTCGTTTTTTTTCTTGTAATAAATATTCGTACAACTGCTGAAAAAAATAATTTTTTTGTTTGAATCACAGGAAATGTAATCGTCATTAAATAAAAATGTTAACTAGAAATCTGAAGAAAAAGGTAAGTATAACTTTGAAAATGTGTATTACTTCTAAATTATATTCATCTATTAAGATTAAAAAAATTTTTTTGAAGGTTTGAAGTTCATTTTTACAAATTTGATTATTATTCAGTAACCTTAAAATCAGATACATATATATATATATATATTTTTCTTGTTAAATAAAACATATCCGAAATTCAACAAAAATAACGGTTTGATAATATATAACATCAAATAATATTTGACTTTTGTGTGTAAATAAATTTTCGAAATATGTATCATTTCGTAACTAATTAAAGATGTTTAATTACTTTCTGAATTGCTAAGATTGTAAGTTTCTAATTAAGTTATTTCTTTCATTTTGTACAATTACAAAGTAAAATGTTTCTTTCTTCTGCTTGTTTGGGTGTTAATAAAGTCCCAGACAACGAATAAATACCCTAAAGCTATACAGTCAATTGTTTAAAAAAATGTTTTTTGAGTAACTCTTTATTTTTTTTTCAATTAACAACTCATCATCAAATTATTGGAAATAGTTGGAAGCTATTTTTAAATATTAAATAATATTTCATTTCATTTATTTAACTTTTCGAATAGCAGTAAGGAATGAATAATTCATTAATAGTTTACTTCTGTCTGAATAAATATTAAGTTAATATTTTTTACCTAATGATTTATTAATCAATTTTAAAATAGCTGATATTTTGTTCTATTCATCTCTGAATTAAAATCAAGTTTTAAAATAAAATTTATAAAATATTTCCAAGAACAGTAAAAAAATTAAAATTTAGCAAAAGTATGCTAATCATAATTGTTACTTAACCTATATAACTGCAGATTATTTAATTATATAAATGCGCAATTATAAATATGTAACATTGAGCATGAATGAAAAAAAATTAAAATGAACACCATTTTCTTTATTGTATCTGAATGCATAAAATTGAATTATTACTAGTGCCATTCTTAAAATTTCTATTAATTACTGTTAGATGTTATTTTCCCATTATATACAGTGATTTCACTTCCATGTACGTGAATAATTTTAATCCCTTGTAATTTCTATTTTAGAAGTACATTAATTAGTTTTGGTTTTTGTTAATTATGCCCATTTTAAAAACATATCACATTTTTTGAAATTTTTATCCATCACAAAATATAATCTTATTTACAACAGATGCAATATTCGTATATGTATTGTGTATCACAAACTTCCACGTCTCTTTTTCACCATAGTATAAAAAAGAAAGTCCAGAATTTATTACTGAAAATCCCTTAAGCTTCTTCCATTCACCACAAACAACTTTCGCAATCATCTATTATTCACATCTATAAATGCTACTGCTTAGTCCGTGTCCTCACATCTTAAAGACGTAATGAAAAATAAAGCAGCTCCCTCTCGGAATCGATTGGCTCACTATTAGATGAAGCATGAAGGGGAACTGCATATAACGTGATCATTATCTAAAAAAATAAGCTATCGTAGAAAAAAAATGATCCATAACTGATCCAATACATAATTAAAAAGGCTTCGTTCCTGTTTGTACATTTGTTCATCTAAATCAATTTTTCTCTTTGCCACTTAGTGAAGTTCGCTTCTCCCCTTTTTTTCAGCTCACGCAGATGATTTTTGATGCCGTTACTCCACCCTCCCCGTGAGCAGGGGAGAGTAAAGGGAATCGTGGGTGCCATTAGACCCCTTCTCTTATTTTCGGAAGCCATGTTGCTTGAATCAATCATTCTGTAGGTGCTCTGCTACGCACTAAAGCTTTTTCATATTTTATCAATGGTGTTGATGACGAAGAAGGAATGATAAAAAATATATTTATTTATATATCGTTTCCAAAGAGAGAGTTCGGTGGAAAGTGTTTCCAAAAGACAGATGAGATTGTTAAATGCATATTTGAAACAACCCAATTCAATCAAAATGACGAAAAGCACAAAAGTGATAAAATATCTTATTTAAAACGACATGTTTCAAGGCATGATTATATTTTATTTCATTCGAATTGATCAAACAGAACGTCATTCACACATGGAACATCATGGAAATATTTCTTGTGTGCTTTTGTTGTAAAAAAGTATTTCTAAAAAGACAGAAGCTTTCAATGATTGAAGCTTCATACTGTGCTTTCTAATATGCGAACTTAATAACCGGAACGCGAACTAATATAAACTGTCTTAAGAACTAAACTTCTAGTTATAAATGTTATTCATATAACGACATTTTACTGCCTGTAAATATATTTGAATATTTTCTATGAAATACTAGTGCTTATGTTCTAAAGCACTAGTATTTCATAGAAAATCATGTAAAAACACAAGCAAATACTTAATAAAAATTATGAATTCCTCCAAAATTAAAAAGATTTTAATATTTCACAGACACTTTTTTATATATCTAAGCATTTTAAACCAATAATATTAAGGAATTGCTCTGAAAATGTTATTAATGTTCTAAGATACTGCGTAAATAATTATGAAACCAATATCTCTTAATTTCAAACACTGTTTCTATAACCGGAAGAATGCGCTTCCAAACCATAGGATATACTCTCTTCGATATGTTTCTCCATCAGAATATTAGGATTACCTGTATAATCAATGGAAATTGGAAGGCAAAAATAATGACAAAAGTCGTTGCGCTTGGACAATTGGAAAATATACACACATTCCATTCAAACAGTTTTTTTTAAAGAATTTTTACTTAAATTTTGGACCAAAAATGAAAATCAGTCTCATTACATAGATATAATTTGTCAATGTCTGGTCATATTTTTTGCATTTATTTTTATTATACGTTACATTTTCGTGAATAAGAATTCAGAAAAGAACCCACAAAAATGAATTATTTGGCAATTGGGAGAAAATTTACAAAAGAAAAATCAATGTTCCAAGAAATTAAAAAGCACTTTAACAAGTAATTATCAATAATACTGTGTACTGAGAGTACATATAAACCCTTAGAAGACTAAAAATATAGAAAAATATGTCTCTAAGTGAGCACTAACTCCAGATATTCCTACCTAAAGTAATTTGTATTAAATCAGAAGTGTGTGTTTGACTCGTAACAAATGTAAAATGACATCAGGACAGCAATACGTAACTGAACGCACAACAT
>BMAW01066191.1:96940-221031 GCA_019974015.1 Nephila pilipes
ATATATATATATATATATATATATATATATATATATATTTGCATAATATTTAGTACTAGTGTTTAGTGTTTCTAAACTTTGAAAGTTTTTTTAATAAGTTTATTAAGATGTTTTTATTGAAGTAAAATATAACCATATTTCAAAATTCTTTTAAAAATTCAAATTGTAAAAAGCCCCATTTTGAAAAATTAAGATACTTACAATATTGAGATATAAGTAAGTGTCATTCTCTTTATAAGACAATTACTTTTATTTATAAATTAAACTAAATAAGGCAAAAATGTTGGTTCATTAAGAATTCATGTTTATATTTCAAGAAAATTTAACTACCATAATTCTTATAAAAAAAATCTACTGTCTCTGAATTAAACACCTGTAGTATGCCACAAATAATGAACTAAAATTTCACTTTTTTAATTAGTTCATGAATATTAAATGTGAAGAAAGAGTTTTCTCAATGTATTTCATATGCAGGTTTGTACAGCATTGTAGAATTTAGTACTTACTTCAAGCTATTGAATGTAAAGTAATTTGATTCTTCGAAACATATGCTTTCATTTCGATAACAAACTGAAAGTGACATTTTAAGCAAATATTAAAAAATAATGATCAAAACTTTTGAGTGTGAAATTAAATGTTTTATGTTCTAAAAAATAAGGAGAAGTATGTCTTCGGTCTCGACATTTTTAGTTATCAATCTTCAGTGAAACAGAAATTACAAATATGCATAAATTATATTAGCAATTTTTTACGGTTTACTGAAATTAGTTTATTTCATATGTCACTAATGTCTAAAATAGTTTAAGTAAATCTCTAAAGAAAACGTGAAACAGATTAAAAATCAAAGTGAATTTATTTTGCAGGATAATTGAAATTGTATTATACAAATGAACACAATAGTTAAGTATAAAATTTATTATATCTTAAATAATTTTACATACTTGTAAGAAATGCAAAGTAAACAATATAACTGAAAATTTATACCTGAATGTGTAATCGTATCTGAAGGAGAAGTTTTTTTTTATATAATAATACAGTATTCAAAATTAACTTAAAAGTGAATTTTAATATTAATTTAACGTTATCTTCATTATCATAATGATTTAAGTTTTTTAGTTCTTTAAACATATTCACCTCTACACTTATATATGTTTTACAAAATTTTATTTCTAGGTTCAATTAAAAAATGAATATCCAACACATACATAAAACAGAAAAATTCAACTTAAATAATGCTCTAAATATATAGTTACATATTCCATGACCTATGATATGGGTAAAATATCAATTTGTATACCACCTCTAGAAATTTCAATAGGATATACATGTACCGAAACGATTCTGAGAGCAAAATTGATAGATAGTGCCCACATTATATTGTATACATGAATATTTGATAAATCGTAATCGAAACGATCACTGAAGCCAAGCATAAGCGGAAATACGCTACTCAGCAAAATAACAGCTCTCTTCTCAAATAGTCAAAACGAATAAAACTTCTTAAACGGAGAAACAGCTTGGTACTTTTTTCCTCATATAATTTCCGATACTTTTTATGGATAGGTTAACTTGACCTTTTTTCCCCGAAAGTAGGTTGCCAGCGATTTCAGCATTTTTGCACGATAGATAACATGATTACATCGGAAAAGTAAAATATCTAAATATGTTTGTTTCGTTGTGGGTGAAGAATAGGATAAATCTTTCTTACCATGATATACATGTAAAGCTTTGTGGGATTATATAAAGGATATGAGTACTTGGAAACAAATGTATACCCTAAACAAACAAAGAGCTACTGAGAAAAGAAGAATGTCTTGCTTTTTTTTTAAAGATGTTTTATGTTTATGCCTCCATTTAATAAACTGTACTCATATTTTTCTGACATTCAACATGCTTCTCACAGGATATTATAAGTTGGAATTGTTTTTCTATGCTTCTTATTTTAAATGCATGGGAAATTCTCTACAAAGTCGATGCTTTGTTACATTTCCCATGCCTGCAGTTTGCTTCTTTCTAAATAATACCGATCATTTACCTCATGTTTGCTGTTAAACGAAAAATGGAAATGCAGTCATTTGTCTGTTTTTCAATATTATTGGCAAGTCGTAAATGCATTTTTCTTTGCTTATGCTATGATGTACAGAATTTGGAATTTGACAAACGTTTAGTATAAATATATCTTCCTTTCTCTCTTATATTCTTTAGTGTAAATATATCTACCTATTATATTTCCTATATGATATAATCAAAATAAAAGCATAATCGAAGTTTTGTGTGATTGTTCGTGTTCTCATTTACTACTACTTACTTGGTTAATTTTTTTTGAAGAAATAAACTGCTCTCAAAACTTATCGTAAAGTTCTGGTTGCAATGAAGCTAAAATTTTATGAAATCATATTCAACTATTTCTCAGCTAATACATTTGAAAAGCCTAAAATACTTGAACAGATAAATATGTATCATATGGTTGAAATGTAGGATTGAAATATTCGAAATTATAATTTTAGATTGAGTTTTAAAGGTCCGAATTGTTCAAAATGAAAGAATAAATTTAAAAACTGAATACATTTAAAAATTGAATACATTTAAAAATTGAATACATTTAAAAAATTGACTATTTTTGTCTTTATTCCAGTCCTGATTTTTTTTTTCTTTTTGCCAAACGAGTTTCCTATCAAAATAGATAATGAATATTCTTTATTTCTGTAATTTCAGTAGTTATACTTACTGCATACCAATATAATTTTTTCCATTATAAGGATAATGAGAAATCTAAAGAGTAGTTGAATATGTTCAATTTTAAGTTGGTTTTTTTTTTGAAGAAATTTTAAGTTTTTTATTCATTAATGAATAAACTTTCTGTATTAAGTTTATTGAAATATATTAATAAAATTACATCTTAGAAACACAATTTGTTTATATTTATAATCTGTGTTTTTCAATAATTATATTGCAAACATTTAAAATATTTTTAATTAATAATAAATTAAAATGCAATAATTTTATTATAGAACTACATATTTCTATCTATTGAGGAATATTTCATTTAATAACGTATCAAAACAGGATTTTTGCAACGGTCTGATATCTTGAAAATGAACTTCTTCATGATTTAAAAAAACCCATTATTATAGGTGCATTATCATATCTCTGGTTCTCATTTCCCCTCTTTCATTAAAAACAAAATAACCTTTTGTATTTCATCCTCTAAAGTATCAAAATGTTTTAAGTCTTAGAATAATTCACCAGTATCAGCAAAAATTGGCAGCAATATTTCTCAGAGAAAATGCTAAGCATCAGGGCTTATTACAATTTATTGTATTATAATAGTTTTGAACAGATTTTATCTTGAATTAAATGTAGTTTAACATGCTTAGGAACAAACTTGTTCTGCTTACTTCAAAACAATTTTGAAAAAAAAAAAAAACAAATTTTCCTATGCTTTTCAGATATTAATAGAATAAGTAAATTGTGCTTTAATTTCATTGTAATGCTTCATTTATTTTAATTCAAATAAAAAGAAAAGATCATATTTTCACATTCTAAAAAAAAAGGTTTAAAAATATACTATTTACTTTATAGCAATTGATGCTTTTAACTACCTTCAATAACCCTTAGCAACCCTTTTGACCACAAGAAAAAATCCAAGATGAAATATTTAAATTGTAAGAATCATTTCGTCACAAAAAGAGAAATATGATACTTTAAATAATGTAAAATGAGTACAAATTTTTAATAGTAAAATTGTACATTGCATTAAATAAAATACCTTTATTTTTAGGGAAAAAAAGAATTTTTTTAATGAATATATATTTAGCTTATATATATTTTTCAGCTTAGCGAAAAAAAATTGCTTTAACTACCTAAGATTTGTTTTTTCAAGAATATTAAATGGTTATTTATTTAATTTTATTCAGATATATATTTTTTTCTATGCTTCATATAAAACAGATAATAAATAGTTTTGGGTTTGAATAAATTTGTTGTTACTTACAAAATCTGTATTTTTGTTTTTAGTCATTTGATTATTAATATCTCATTTCAGAATTACTTAGAACACGCAGTCTAATAACAGAGGAATCTATGTCACTGTGAAAAATATCTCTTCGAACTGCAGTGATACATCTGTAGAAATTTCATATGACGAAATAAATGTCGATGGTGGATCCCTCAGCAGATTCCTTATTTGATTTCTAATGTACTGTGCCAGTTGATAGCAATTCAGATGAAGAGTTAGAAAATCAAAGTATCCCAAGAGTATGAAAAGACAGAAATGCTTCAAAGGTTATTACAATTTTTTCACTTAATCCAGGATTTATTGAATTAGTTTTTGATCACTTGAGTACACTTACCATTTGTTGACATTGACCTACCTTTGTAGAAAATCGAGAATGTTGTGAATTGTGTGCTAAATAATCTATACAGAGTCAACCCTATTCAAAATTTGAAGTATGCAATGTATTTTTACGCTTGAATGAAAAAAAAAAATGCTTTTGTTATTTTAATCGCGAACTGGTTTACAAAACTTTTTTTTATAGATGGTATTAAAAAGGACACTGAAATGCTGTGCAGTTTCTTAGGTTTTAAACTTGCGATGTTTTTAACTTTAGCTACCAGTCGGTATTAAAATGTATCAGTTTAAATATATTATTATTGTATAAATCTTCTAAACTGATTTTATAATGTAATCAAAAGAAGTTATAAGAAGATATTATTCTCATTTAAAATTTGTGGCGTTAGGTTAATGCACATATGACATTTTACTCAAATGAACTTTACACATGAGGTACAGACTTCATTGATTTTGTTTCGGCCTTATGAGTATTAAAGAAGATTATTACTCGTAATTTTCAAAGAGCTAAGAAAGCATTCAGTTCATTTAGTGCCAAAAATGTTACAATCTCAGTCAGCCTTTAATTAAGTCAGCATCCAAAAATATAATATGATGTTCATTTGTATCTTGATAATATTTAAAATAAAGAAGTTCCAAAAAATGTGGGAAGGGTTGTATGCTCTGTATAAAAGAATTATAAATCTAGAACTGTGTAAGAACTATAAACGCTCTCCTTCAAACCCTTCATCATGTACAATTGGTTCATTTGATCGAGTATATTTATAACACTTTTAGTAAAGTTGTAAGAAATAAATGTTTCAGAGAACATTTTGGGATTATCAGTGATCTTATGCATAGGAAAAATACTCAAGTCCAAGACCTTGTTAGTTTACGCCGGTGAAAAATAACGATGTTTTGCCATTCACTAACATTTTTTATAAGAAAGACTTAAGAAATGTACCTTTTCAAACTGGTGTGAGATCTCATAGATGTAGATGGAAATTACCTGCAATAAAACAATCTTTTGTCAAAAAAATGTTCTTTAATTTCCAAGATGTAAAAAATAGCCTTTTGTGTAATTTATTCTCTTAACCATGGAACACTAGCATGTTTATATAGGCCACTAGCACTAGAGATACGTTAAATTTACATGCTCATGTATAATTTGTTTTATTTGCTTATATTACATTAATGTTGGTTTTAAATATAGTGAAAGTCATTTGTCTTTTAAATTTAACATAATCTACACATTTGAAAAATAAATTTACAAAATAATTAGTTACCAATACAATTATATGCATATACAGAAAGACATAACTTCTGGTGCTCTCCACATATAGCTTTTCCACATTTGAGTTGGATGCTACTCTATACTTTCCACCAGAAAAGGTTATATCAAACAATACTTTTGTTCACAAAGATTATCTCGTAAAATTGATGTTCGTATTAATATTTCGAACAAGGAATTCAGCTCATCTTAATTTAAATTACTTAGGGAACCGTTAATAACTTTTACATAACCTATATTCTTTTGGTTTATTTCTGCGTTTGTGTCAGTAATACTTTTTTTACTACATCGGAAGTAATCAAATTAAAACAATCAATTAGTCATTAGCGAATCGAACCTCAGTAACTGTACCTTGTCTAATATGAACAATATTTTTGCACTAATTTTCTGTATAGTGTTATTAATTTTTTTATATCACTCATAACCATTTATTCCTTTAATAAGTTAACATCGAAAAATATAATACGATCTTGTTCATTTGTATCTTGAATATTTGTCGTTAATTCTATTTTTCTTTCAAACATGTGATTCAATTTCCTTTTTTTTCATTTTTGCCCATATCACCATTGCACTCAATATTTTGTATCGGGGAATGAGTCACTAAATCAGGAACAATCTATATTTTATCATCAAGAATATAATCTGGATCATCATCACTGTCATTCAATCATCTTCATCAAATTCAACGTCATCGCTACTTTCACTATCTTCAGATTCCAAAATCAATTCTTGAATTTCTTCATCCATTTAAGTACTTGCGTCGTTTGGCAATTTCTTCGTTACAGTATGAAACAGGAATTGAAATACTTTTATAAACGCCATTCACAAATTTAAAAATAGACTCCATCAGTATGAATACGTTTAAATGACGTTTTAAGAAATCTTGTATTACTAGTAACAAGTAAGATTTACGTGTTTAATAAGTCGTGTATTACTAGCGATACGTAAAATTTACGTGGGAAAATTTTCTAATATTACTAGAGGCACGTAAAATTCAAGTGGGGAATTCTAGTTCATGAAAGAGACAAATGAACCATAGACGAAAATATCAAACCACTTGGTATACAGCCTACAAAGTGACGCCTCAATGCACTCAAAATCAAACAAGTATATTGTTGGAAGGGAAAGGCCACAAAAAAGCCAATAAATGAAGACCATCAGTAAAATTTAAGTACACTAGTAGGTTAAATTCTTCTAGTGATAAAACAAAGCATATTACTTCTAGGGTTAAAAAAAAGAATTCATTATTTTTAAAGCAACACATTCAGCCAGCTGCATACATTTGTCCATACCTTCACACTTTTCTAAATATATAAAGTGCTTCTGTCAATGATTCAAATAATGGTTTTTTTTCTTATCCGTAGTGACTTTGCAAATAAGCGCATGAACAAACGGTAGAAAAAAAAATCGAGGAGAAAAAAAAGTATTTCAAACTCAATTGATTCAAATTTGTAAGGCGGTCTTTTAAGTCGTTTTTGACAAAACAATAATTTATACACTTTTTATTTAATACTGAAAAAATTACGACGTATTTGAAGTTTATCATATATATTCAAAATTAAATATTGATGAAATTTTAGAATTTTTTGAAAATATATCTTATTAAATTTCCTTACTTGTCAAACAAAACCTAACTTAAAAAAGTTATTTAATATCACCATTTTATTTTCCAGATATCTTGAAGAAAAAATTAATCCTAAAAAAATTATTTTATTTAATATATATGTATATATAATAGTTTTATATCATCATATTAAGTATTCATAAACGTTTTAAGCCAAAAATATTTTAAAAATGAATTAATTATAAAATTAATCAAATTCAGTAAATATTAAAATTGTATCAAATAAAATGAAGAAAATTAAAATTAACGAAACAATTCCATTTTCTGGAACCGCATATTACAATAAAACAAGTTTTGGTGATTTGATTGAGATGAGTAATGATTCGTATCAATGAAGAATTTATTATAATTTATTTAAAACATCATACACATTAATTATAAATTAATGGGTTATTTAACTATGCGAAACACCTATTGGTATTAATAATTGTTATGGAATGAATTTGTTAGAAATGCATAATATTTTACGTTTTTACTATAAATACTTTATCATTTTAAGTTTTCTCATTGAATTTAAATATGCCTCAAAAACAAAACTTATAAAAATATAATTTGTAAAAATACCTACATATTACAAAGCTTGAAAAGTTATAATTTAAAAACTCGAAGCAAATATCAAAGGATTTAACACGTATATACTTTCATAAGGTGTATATATACAAAAGTTTGGCAATATGAAGGTTAAAATACTTCATTGTTGATATTTTTTTTGTTTCCCATAACAATTTTAAAATACGTTCAAGCTTTTTCAAAAAAAATGCTTGTTTGCTATTTTTCGATATTTTAATTATTATTAAATTTAAGTGTATATTTGTAGAGATTTAAATTAATTATTTAAGACTTCATTAAAACATTATTCTATTTGCGTTATTATGTAGAAATAAAACTATTAATTAAGGTAATATATTCGAAAGTTACTATGAAGAAGAAATACATTAATTTTAGAGCTCAAATAATAAACTATTATCGCTGATAATGATTAAAAAGTGTTAATTATAAATTCATTGAAAGTAGTAATGCCAATAAGTTGTCCTATATTATACTCAAAAATGTAGAAAAAATCGTCATTCATATCATTTAAAAATGACATTATTATACCTTGCGCTTCATTATCTTTTGACAGTAAATTAAGGATAAGTATTACCTTTAGTGAAGTATATGAAACTATTTCAAATTATTTATTGGTATTTTTATAAAAGTTTTTAGGAATCATAAATATAGTTTTTATTTGTAAGCAACAAAATGTAGGATATATTTTTTTAATTCTGTATATTGTACAAAATATTATTGAAACAAAATAAATTTTCTTTCCATGTTAACCATTTAACTTTTTCCTTTTAATTTCTTGAATTATTCAGGATTAGTTTATACAATATTTGCTATAAAAATGGGTTTTTATCCATACATTCTTCATCGTTTCATGATTGGATTTATTATAACTGCTATAAACAGTTGTACCAATAAGAAAAGGGCAAATTCTAGAATCTTAAAAAAACTATTTCAGTTGACAAAAAGAGCTTCATAGCTAACTACTTCAGACTAGTTTCAAAGGTCATTCTCTGAGTTTTTGGAAAGACATCATAAATAACTTCTCTGGTACTCGAACAATAAAGAAGCAAAATAAAGAAACTTTCTTTGAGTGGAATCTAAAAATAATAGCAACAAAGAGAGCTTCAGACAGTAGCATGGAACTTTAGAAAGAATGTTGGAAATCTGTGTGGGGCTGACTTCGAAGTATTCCCAAAGCAATAAACTTGTGGACGCCTTGTCATCGCTGAAGGAGAAATTTTAAGCGACTTTTTTTGGAAGAGAGATATCTTTCTTTTTTTCCCCTTCTCTAAAGCTCCCCTGTCCCTGGCGACATTTTCAAGTTCCATCCTCTAAAATTCCATGTGGTATTTTTTAGAAGTTTTACTGTTTTGAGGGGAGTTTTTTATTGTTTATATTGGATTCTGTTACCTCCAATCTCGTGAGATTCAGTAACTTTATTTCCAAAGTGGTTCCATTTATGAAGGTAATAAAATACGAACTTGTGTCTTCTTAATGCCATCTATTTTTTTTTAAAATACTTGTTTTTGTAGATGTAATTTCAATAGTAAAATTTACAAAAAAATATAATATAAATTACTATTCTGATTTGAAATTAAGTGAAGCCTAAGATTCCTCAGGTATAATGAAGGAGAAATACAATTGATAAACTCTAAAAAGTTAGTAACCTTTTCGATGAAATGTTTGACAGAAAAATAATAAGATAAATACTGGCATAAGTTTTGGTCAATGTTTATATTGAAAAATTTCGAATTCATTTCTATCCTTAAATTTCAAAAATTTATTCATACGTAAAAATTATCAGTTTACGTGAAAGTATTTTCCAAATATATATCTTGATCATGACAATTCTGTTGAATCCTTGTGATCAACCTCTGGAGGCTCTCATTATGAAGTAAATAAGAAAGATGAAACATATCATACATAATTAATGTAAAATGCGTTTCACATCATGGCATGTGCTACTAGCGTAAAAGAAATTTGTTATATATTTATCCATAATATTAACAATAGAATGATTAAAATTGTCCTACACATTTGATATATTTAACAAAAACATTTCAGTAGTTGTAGTTCTCTTAGATCATAACAGTTGAGAATTAACGTAGCAATATGAGAAGGAATTTGGTGCGAAAGTCTTTAAGCATATAATTAGAGAAAGAAAAGTATTTAATAATATAATTCTATTAGCAAAACATGGAGCAATATCAGAAATATTAGACATAAAATTCAGCAATATTGTAAAATTCAAAAATTAATCTTAATTAAGGATTTCTTCATAAGTGAATTTAATGTTTTATGACTTTCGACAGTAGGATGCATTATTTATTAATGCAAATGGTTAAAATAAATCTTTCGACGAATGTTTATCAATTTATTAATTTATACTTCTAGGCTAAATTTACGTATTTATAATTATTTCTTAAAAATAGTGTTTGTTATATATATCAGGAATTTTGGCAAGTGTATATTTATAATTTATTTACATACTTAGTTAAATATATGTGTCAAATTGAATAAATCTGTAATAATTTCTTTTGTAACTCAATATAATTATATATAATGTAATTAATGTATTACTAAGTTATAAAAATATGTTTCTTTATAGATAATAATTAAACTATATAAATATAAACTTGAATGCATTATTATTGTTATTTGTCTTGTTTATTTACAAGTATTTTACTGAACATAAATTATTACATTGTTATCTAATTCAGCATTATATTTTTCTTTGAGGCTAAAGACATACATATAGCCTAATTCAAAACCTATTTCAATCAATAAACACTAAAATTTGGCAAGTTTTTGTAATTTATCATAAATAATTAAAAGCTGTTCAAATAAAAAAAGCATTTAGCTTTTAAAAATGGGATGAAATTCAGTGATAAAATATAATTAATATGCTACTAATATAAACATGTTGAAAACGGAATCGGTATAAATTTTAAATACGCATATCTAATGCAGTAAGCCAAGAAGAATTTTCAACGAAAACTATAAAATTCATTAGAAGTTTCCAACATAAAAATTTTAAAATATAATTTAGCCAAATTCATCCTTTTTGAAATTGAATTTTTTTTATTCATCATCATTTATTATTGATAGTCATATTTTCCTGATTAAAGTAAAACTGAGTCAGTCTTCTCAATTCACGGCATAGGGAAGGAAAACGCAACACAATGTGCTTAAACAACTTTCAAAAAATTCAAATGCTTCTTATTTATTGAATCTTTTTCTAGTAAAAGTTAATAGTAATATTACATTATATTAATACATATTACATTTTATTCTGATATTCGTCAACCAGGAAGTTTCACATTAATGTTTATTATACCCTTCTTATGCTTATTATGTTCTTATGCTTGTTATACACTTTCCTGGTCTTTTTAATCACATATATTCGTTCCGAGACTATAGACAAATTTAAATTCTCTAAATTGAATCATAACATATTATCTTCAATGTGCAAATAATTTACAACTTAGTAGAATCAGTGCAGATTTCTTAAAAAAATGAACGCCATATGAAAAAATAAACACTATTACACTTCACATGAAAATTTGAATATTTTATTCCATACTTATTGTAGTAATGTATCAAATTATCCAAAAGTTCTCTCTTCTTAAACTCTTATAAAACATTCATTAAACTACAAAAAATCGTAAAGACCGTTTATCATTTTACGTACTCGAACTTCGTCAATTAAGAAAAGTCCTAGGAAACGAAACGGAATAATTTAAAAACGTGGGGTTGATCAGGCTTTATGGATGATACTTATTTCCAAATGACGATTTTCCTTTTTGTATTTTTTTTTTTTTGGGGGGGGGAAAGATAGCTTTCCTTATTTATGAGATCACATACAAAACGGCTCATTTATGTTTCGGATGTTAAGCATCTTTACGAGGGGATGCTACATCCTTTTCTCTACTTTGTCCTTTTCCCCCATTCGTTCCCCTCAACGGACATCAAGAATAATAATCCTTTTGGGAGTCCTTACACACACAAAAGCACGGAATGAACAAAAAAAGATACAATTAACGGTTCCAAACCCACCCTCTTTGCTTGATCGGGAAGAGAAAAAGAAAATAAAAAATAAATAGGATGAAAAAAAAAAAAAAAAAACATTACCGAAGAACAAAAGTGCAACAACTCAAGAGAAGAAAGCACAACAAAAAAAATAGCACCATCTCTTCAGTTCTGCCTCAAGTGGAATTCCATCAAAGTGACACCAAATATCCAGAGTACAATTACATAAAGGGAACTCTGCACATGAATATAAATAAGATAAGATTAAAAATTTCCCTTATAGTGTTTAAAAGGCGGCCGACCAAGTTTTGGTCTTTAAGCATTGCTAGCAGATCCCCAAAGTGCCGCTGTCTGGGGAACTCTACATCTTAAAATATTCGCGAAGGCCTCTAATGCTTAATTTAAATTTGCCTTGAGGACTTGGAACTTAATGACTCTGGCACGCGTAGCAGCCATGTTTGATTAACGTACTTCTTTAATTTGCGAGTCTTAAGAGATTGGTAATTTTGGTAGTTTACAATCGTGTTATTTTCGGTCGACTCCAGTCGGAAGTGGTGTTTGATTTGAGAAGTTCCGAAGTCTTCCGTTCCGATGGGTGTCGCTGCTAATTACAACATCAAGTGTTCAGTGTCGGTACAACTTATTTTACTTGGAGCCGGAGGTTTTCTTTCAAGAATAAACTGGAAATACTTCAATTATACATTTCAATAGCTTTCCGGAAATATCAATTTCGATTCTGAATCGCTGATTTTCAAACGTTCTTCTGTTGAAACATTTTTCATTCATTTGCACTCATTTTCTTCTTAGGATTAACATATTTTGGTGTTTTCGAATATGTTTATGATAAAATTATAATTTTAATACTCAGGAGTTATCAAGTTTTTTAAAAGCTACAAACAAATTATTCAATATGATACTATGTTTTTCTAAGTATTTTATTCATGAATAAAAAAAAAAGTTCTCATTTCTTGCTACACAGACCTTTAAGAGATTAAATATATTTGTGATTTCTTTTCAATTTCATCGTATGGAAGTATCAAATGCATTAAAACTGTTTTAACAGGAGATTAAGTTTTATTGTAACTGATTTTAGTTCAAAACTCTAATTATAAATTAGTTTTCTGCGTAAACGTATAATTAAAGGCAACTGTTAAGTTACAACGAAGATTTGAAACAAATACTATTTGATTTATATAAAAAAGAATGAAATTTCTTAATAATTTTTTCTTGAACATTTTCATTTCGAAGAATTGTAGCATCAGAGTTAACATTTTGACTTTATAATTTAAATAATTAACTAACACAATTTTCAATAATGCAAAAATATTTAAAAATTTCAAAAATGCTAAGTTACTAAGCCAAAAAATTTTAAAAACTTATTTTAATTATTGAACTTATTATTCGTGATAAATAGGGAATTTTCTTATTGATTTTTTTTGTTATTGAACTAATTGTCTGTGTTAAATATGGATTCTGTTGAAAAAATATTTTACTTATGCTCCACAAATATTTCACTATAGATGTTTTTATAGCTACTCTGTAGAAGGTTTCTCTACAAAATAACAGTGATATAGATAGATGATTTTCAGTATAGAAATATTTGTAATATTAAATATTCTGGGAAATATCATGTTCTATTACATAAAGAGAGCAAAAAAAAAAACTGATCAGTAAATAATGTAGTCCCTTGCAAATGAATTTTAATATGAAAAAAGAATAGTGATTGGTACAATGTCAAAACGAATAGTGTAAAAATTATAACATTTAATCTCACACATTTATTTCGTTCAAATCACTTTATTTTTGGAATTAATGTCTTTTAAATCTTTTTTTAAAATGTTTTAATCCATCAGTTTTCACTCTGTTTACCGCATCTTAACATTCCGCTAACAAATACTTACATCAAGCACGTGTGACTTTTCAATAAATGCTAATATAAATTGAATAAATTTTAACAGGAATTTGTTGTTTTATATACTGTTGAATTATTCAAATTTTGAACCATATATTCGTTAGATAAGGTTTTTAAGTTTGACCAAATGCTTTTCTGTTAAAACATAATAAGGCCTGGCTAAAATAATGACATAAATAGTAATCATATGCGGTTTATTATGCTTGCTAACTTTGAAGTGTATTTTCGTTTTAAATGAATTGTGTATAGCTGAATAATAACGTAAAAGTAGCCAGAAAGCAAGAATTTATGTATCATACACTAATACATGTTACATATTACAAGTTCTGTAATCAATTCTGTAATTTCTCAAATAAATGAATTTTACATAATCTGTCACAAGCTTTATCTTTTATGATTCTGTTGCTTTCATTTTCTAAGTTTACGTGACTGTTCATTCTGTGTATAGCGAATTTTCCAACAGTTACTAGAGAATTAAGTATTATATAAATGCAATATATATATTTAAGATAAAATGGAATATATAATTCGTTTCAAAATATAGCATAGTAGCCAGAACGTTACACATTTCATGAAATGGAACAAAATTGATATGCAACTGCTGGCAAAATTATAATATGTTGTTATAAGATGTTATGTATGTTACATAAGCATATTAAGCTAAACTGTCAAATATTTATCCGTCGCTATAATATTTGTATTGACGTTATGTTACAATTACTAAAGAATTTGTGATTAAATTTATTTTAAATTGAAGCACTACATTTATATTCAACATTACATTTTAAGTGTTATAAATGGTATTTCACTGAAATGTTTCATAGTCTGTAAAGATTCGTTTGCTTAAATTTAAGCAAATGTACTTTATTTTTGCCTAACCTTCAATTAATTGAAGTAAAGTTAGATTCGTAATTGAATACTTTGAAATATATTTAAATGTCGTATTACTGTAATTACATTAAATACTCAATTTACTTAAAGAAATTTAAATTTAGATAAAAACTACGCTATCTTACAGTTAATCTTACGCTATCTTACAGTTACAGTTACATTTCAACAAAATGAAGAATGCTTTACAAATATTAGAACAATTACTTGATAAAAAAGATTATATTGTTAAGAATACATCAGTTCTTGCTCATAACAGTCAATCGTAATAATTTTGGTATGTTTCGGTATATATGTAAGAGAGATTCTTCCACATTTTGAAACTGTAACATCTATTTCATCGAGCATATGAAATATTATATAAACTATTTTACTCTAGTTTACCTTTAAAAAGAAAGTGCATACATCCTATTTTGTAATATCCTGTAAAAAATTATTTTTTAATTAAAATTAATGTTAATAACTTGTGATTTAATGTGCATTTGACTGACTGTTTGTTATTAAAAATTTTATAATTATTAATAGTATGACTATATTGTATTAAGCTCCGGCATAGTTAAAGAAATGCAATTCAGATGTACCTAAATTCACGCTAAATATAACCTGAAAAATAAAGCTGTATTTACGATGCAAAATATGTAATATTTAAATTTTTAATGAATCTCTGTTCATTTTCTCAAATTTCAATAAAAATTACTTAACTTAAACATTGTGCCGTTTAACTATTTGCCATTTTCTCTTCACTAAAGAATACATTTTGTAATTTTTATTGCTTATAGTTACAACTCCTTGCCAAACAAATGAAACGTAATTAGGTAAATCTAATTACGATAAGAATTTTAATGAAGCAAATTATAGGGTTCCTGATAAGTTAGTCAAATAGAATCGAAAGGAAAGAGAAAAATGTAGAGGGTAATGAAAAGCTGACAGGTGTTTGTAAATTTGGGTGAATCATTGTAATTAATCCCTAGAATTCAAAATTATTAAAATTAATTCCTGGTTAGAGTAATAGGAGTTAAACCTATTATAAGCAAAATGTGATTCAATCGAAACTAGTGAGTTGGTAAGCAAAGGCATTATTATTTTAATATAAACTAGGATTAACTGAGTTAAGAGAGATTCGATAGAGGTTGAACTTGCATACTCTGTGCTGACAGATAATAAACTGTGTTGTGTTTTTCTGACATCTTCTAAATAGGAATTTCCAACTTATTGACTATTTAATTAGACCTCAAGATGTGTGAGAAGTTGAATAATGAAAGAATAACGCCACAACTCTTAAAGACAAATGGTTTCAAATATTCAAGGGAATAAAAAGCTATTTTGCATCTACTTTAAAAGGAAACGTTGCATTTCAGAGTACGCGGGTAACTATAGAAACTCATGCAAAAAGAAAGAATAAACTTTGACAATGTCAATGCAATTTCAGAATAGGGAAAACACTTTTTCCTGTATTTGAGACTGTGAATTGGATTAGGGAATTTTTTACCACCATTTATCCCTCAAGTATTGGGGTCTTATGCGAGACACAAGTGCACCGAAGAGAGAAGTATTTATGGAGAATACATTTTTTTCTTTCATTATTTTTTAGGGAG
The DNA here is from genome assembly GCA_019974015.1 of Nephila pilipes. Taxonomy (NCBI): domain Eukaryota; kingdom Metazoa; phylum Arthropoda; class Arachnida; order Araneae; family Nephilidae; genus Nephila; species Nephila pilipes. The sequence continues at coordinate 113,159 of BMAW01066191.1, forward strand.
AGCTGCGTAACTTATTTAAAGAGTGGGGTGTTTCCAATGAGTTTCTAAAAGTTGTTAAAGGAAAAAGAGGGGAATTTTGAATTCAATTTGCATGCTATTTTGTTTTTCTTAAATTTTGTTTTAGCTGCTAAATGGATTGATTATATTAGATATTGAATTTTAAGGACATGCTGAAACTGGTATGATATAAAACAGATTCTTGGTCAATATTACTTTATCTCCCAAGCAAAAGACGAACCAAAAATCCTACTTATCGTTATATTTGTGTAATATTTTATGAAATAAATTAAGTTATTTTTTTTATAAATATTAAACAATTGACTAACAGTAAATTTTAAAATCAATGTTTTCTATGTTATATTACATAAGTTAAAGCTGTTCATATTAATGAATAATTCAATTCATAGCATTAAAAAGGAGAAATGTTATAACTGAAGACTTGGAAGCTCATATGATTCTCAGTTAAAAAGAATTAACTTTCATTCTATAAGAAATTTCTTTCTCACTACTCCTCACTACACTAAAAACATCATTATTCTCAAGGTACATATTAATTAAATTAAAGTATAATTCTTTTGCAAATAATTCATATTTGTATGGTACTTTGTCTGAATCACTTATATTAAATATATCCTAGAGTTTAATAAAATTGTTTTTCAAATGTTTCAAGCAAATGTATCCTCATTTTTATTACAATCTGCATTTTAAAGTTTACTTTTTTAATATTTATATTAATATAATCTTTAAATTTCTGACAAGCTTCTACTGGAAGACCATAATTAACTGATAATTTATTAATAAAATTATTGATTTATTAAAAAAATTATTTTTTAACGTAAGAATTTTTATTCCAAATATTAAGTGCGTAATTTTTACCCTTTTATAAGTTATATCTTTTAATTTTTTATGCTCAATTATATGTAAATTTCTAGTAATGACTTATTGATATTCCTCAATATTATATTTTTTGTAAACTTACCATTGAAATACCATTATTTACTAAATTTTTTACAATAATTAAATAGAATACGACCATATATTATTGTATTTGAAAGAATTTATTATTGAGATTTTAATGGGGATTAAATTTTTACATTTATTAAGAAAATTATTAAAAGTTAAATTATCAAAGAAATTATTCTTTAATCTAATTGTTTAATGTTCTATATTTAGGAGCTCATAAAATGTAATGTTTCAAATTGTATTCATGGAACACATAGGTGTTATATACTTAATTAAATGAATAAATAAGCTCTTTAACTTATTATCTTGTCATAGGTAATCTTTGAAAACAAAATTCTATTTTTAATGCAAAAAAAGCACTTAATTCTTATTAAATTTAAGTTCTTACTCAAATTTTTTCTCAAAATAATAATTTTTTCTCATGAAAGCATTCTTAATCAAAATATTTGTTTTACCGTTTATATTATTACCTTTCCTCTTAAAAATATTTTCTTTTAATTGGCATTTATATAAACATTATTATAAAAAATTTTGTAATTATTTTGTTCATTATTTTGTAATATATTTTCATTAAAATACGTAACATTTAAACCATATTTCTAAAAAGTATGATATTATTCAATAAAGTTTGTTTCCCACCATAACTTATTATTAATTATTGGTGCGAAGTTTCTTTTTATGTACTTATAAATGCAAATTTTGCAATATAGATAGTAAATACGAAAATGGGTTTCAGAAAAAATAAATTTAGAAATCAAATTAATTTGATTATTACTAATCATTATAGAAAATGTTCTTCTAAAACTATGTAATATGTTATATTTTTTTCTTATATATTTCTGCTATCAAACTGATTAACATATAACCTATAATATTTTTAATATCACTATTATCTTGACCTAACTTCTTATCATTATATGTGTTATCTAAATACTTTCATTCTAAAATATTCTTCTAATATAATTAATTATCTTTAAGTTCAATCAATCAAAATCTACTTTAAATCTACTACTCGCTTTGAAAATCTAATTCAGAAAATTTATGATATAAATAAAAAATGGTATTATATTTCTATAAGCCACACAATTACTAACTTCTTTTCCTAATGCTTCTCTCTTAATATTTGTATAATAAACCAAAATAACAAACTCAAAATACAAGATGTAATTATTTAATAGTAATCAACATCATTAACTCTAAAAGTAATCAAAGCAAGGAACCAAAATGTAATAAAATAAGCTACTATACTAATAATCTGTATATGTAAAACGCAACTATACTTGAAAAACACCACCAAAACTTCAAACAAATTAAATACTAAAAAAAACTTTAAAACCAGAAAAATTACTGCTTTTTGTTTACAAAAATCTCTAATATAATAAATTAACTACTAACACTAAGCTTAAAACAACTCACATTAAGATAGACTCTAAATAAAAGCCAGGAAATGGTATCTTCTTTATTGTAATTTGAATATAGTATTATACATAGCCTAATGCCTAGCAAAATTATGAAGACCACTTATTTTTTAGTCACTAAAATTATACTACACCAATTCAGAAATCATAAAATAAAGATAAAGATGTATACTAGCATATAAAGTTATTTAGTACAACAATATTGCAAAAGAAAGCCTAAGAAATATTAATAAAAGGAAAAACATAAAAAAATGATATATAACGTCATTTAAGAAAAACAAAATTAATAAATATAAAATAGGACAAATATAACTAGAAAAATATATAAAAGTTAAAAAAATCACTCAACAATAATTGTGTGAAGATAATATAAAAGAAATATTTATTTACTGTTCTTTAGTTTGGTTTGTTTTTATTAACGTAACACACTAGAAGCAACACGAGGTCTATTGGAGATGGACTTCGTAATTTTTAGTTTCGGTCAAGTGACGAGGACGACACCTAAGCTGGCATCCACTCTTCTAAAGTCCACACCACACCACGAAAGGACTTATACGGAAAAATAATCCTAGTTAAATCCTCAATTTTTATTGAATTGAACAAATCTTTAAAGTCGTTACAGTAAATGTTGTAATTTTTTTCTTATATAATTAATAATCTCATTACTATTTTTAATGATAACAGTTTTATGTAAACTATTTGTAGTATTTTGTAAAACATTTTACATAGCATTTTACATTCTTTGGTTATGTAACTATTGAAGCCAGTATTTACAGTTCTATATTCGATATGTACTTTAAGAAATTTAGGAGTTAAGAATATATGAAAAAATTCGACTCTATTTAATCTATTTTCATTATTATTAGTTTTGATTTAACATTAATTAGATGTGTACTAATCATTTTAGAATAAAGCTCTTTATAAATAATTGCATCATTATCATGTACTTTATCAAACAAATATGAATTCACCAGGTACAATTAATAGTGAATTAATCTTGTAAAATTTTATAAAACGAAAGTATTAAAAGTCAAACACATTTTAAATATTCAAAATTAGAAATTGTTTGATTTATTCAAAATAAAAGTGCTTATAGATGTGTAATTTAAAAACGTTATTAAGTACTTAATTACAACGTTTTTCTTTGGTTCATCTGTATAGTTTTTCTAAAATATTCATTACATCCCCCACTGTTTAGGAATAAATTGTAAAGTTAACACACAACAGACATAACAGAGAAATAAGTTGAACTATACTTAAGTTTTTTTGATCTCCAATACAATTCTAAAAGAAAAATATAATTTTTTAAATTTTAAATATAAATTACCAAACTTTTTGTTGAAAACTAAGCATAATGTATTCTCTTGATTCCATGATATGTGTAATGCATTATACATTTTGTATTTTAGGTTCAACAACAGAATAAAAACGAAGATTATCTTTTAATGCAGAAAAACACTGATTATCTTCTTTTGTGATGATAATGTTGAGCTGCAAAACTTTCGGATTTTGTTCCATCCTATGAGTAGATGAATTTGAACTGCAAAGGAAACAAGTTAAAGAACAACGACGTACGATAAAAAATACTAATTTTCTTGCAAATGTTGTTTCATATATTCATGTAGTTACCCTCCTGATAAAGTGATAAAGTGAGGGTAAAACAGCTTATAAGATCACTTGAATATGAAAGAGCATAAAAGGCATTACTTGTTATATATTTTGAGTAAATTGAATTTAAAGTTAAGGATTTTCTATATCTTGAACTTTGCTCCGAGAAGTCTGATTTATTTTATAATTAATTCGATACGTACAGATATATTTTTTTAAAAAAATTCTATACACAATGAGCACATTAAATAACTACTAAAAATAGAAATAAAATTTTAAAATGTCTTAGATATAGTCTTATAAAACTTTAAACCTACATTAATTTAGTTTCGTATGATTTATACTTTGAAATTAAAGAAAAATGTTCATCTCATCTAATTAATATTTTTAATTTTCAAACATAAAAATCAAAAATATATTTCTTAATGTACCAAACAATTATGAGGAACTGATATCCATATTTCGATGATAAATGTACAGACTTAGAAAGAAATATCATTCAGAGCTTAAAACAATTACTGTCGTTATTATGATGGACACAAGGTGAAGTATAGGGTCTAAACGTTTTATAAATTTATGTGGCCAACGTGCTCTATGTCGATAACGGCTAGCATAGATTGCACGCTATTCCCAACTGAAAGACCTGTTTAATTTATTGCCAGCAATTTTCACTCAGGTTAACGCATTTGGATGCTAGAACAGCCATTGTTGTTTTCAATGGAAGACTTTTAGGCACGTTTACCCCCACGCTGCTATTATTACGCCGATGTCCATTCACTCTTTCACAATAGCCCGGGAGTTTGAATTATTAGGAAAATAATCTTGAAATAGCTTTCCCCTTAATTACACTATTAGTCAATTTATCAGAGCAGTAAATAACACAGGAGTGTTTATAGAAATAAATAAAAACATCATTCCCTTAAACCTAGTAAAGAATTAGGTATAAGACGATAGATTATTGAAATTTTGAAATGTCATTAAATCGTCAGAAACAAAGAAAAGAAAGTAAAAGTCTATTGTGCGTGTAGGAAGTTACATAAATTTAATCATTAAAATATTTTGGTCAATGTGTTACTTTATGACAATTAACAGTGTTAATATTGTTCCTTTGGATGCCTAAAGTGATCGCGAAAAATATTATAAACTATAAAATATATAAAATCTTAAAAAAAATATTTGTATAAACAATTTATCTAAACACACATTTTTCCGCGATCATTTTTAAAGAGATTTAACATTTTATATATAAGTTTGAAAGCCCTTTATCGTGTCCGTTGTGCAAATCAACAGTGTTAATGATACAGGGTGCCCACTAAAGTCCCTTGCTACCCTCTTAACGGCTGATGCTATAATCATTGAAGTGGTGTCTAGGTATAGTAAAGTAGCCATGTTCTACTAAATGAAAGTACATGCGGTGCCATCTGGTGGGACTCTGCGGATTTAGCATTCCTATGTCCAAAACGAAAAGAGATAGGAAAAAGTGATTTACAAACTTGTATAGCATCATCGATTTAGTTCGGAAAGAAATCTCGTGGACACTAATGCGAAGAATATAATGGTTAAAATGAACATTTCTTTTCGTGACTTCCTACACTATGATGTGGCAAAACGATTGGTGAAAGAAAAAAAACCAGTTATAACAATGTACTTTTATTTGAGATGCTCAAACTTCTCACCATTAGCTGCAATGCGCACTTGGATTCTCGTTTGAATGTCACGTAGCACACTTTGGAGCATAGAGCGAGGCACGTTAGCACAAGCATTTGTAATGTGTCGTTTGAGGTCCCGTGTTTGTGCAGAGGTTGTATACATCTGCTGTTCTAAATACCCCCACAGGAAAATGTTCAATGGAGTCAGATCAGGTGATCGTAGAGGCCACTCTTCGAAACTGCCATCCCTATTATTTGGTTCCCGAATTCCTTGACGATGTATTTCATCACTGGAGTTGGCTTATGAGTAAGTGTACCGTCTTGTTGAAACCATAGATTCCTAAGGTTAAACAATGGCAGATTCTCCACAAAATTGGATATTATGTTGTACAGTTCTTGTAAATACCAAACATCCGTTTACATGCCACCTTAAAATATTGAGCCGTTCTGCTTGTAATGTAAATTGTATACCAAATGTTTATAGCAACTCGCATTTGATATCGAACATCAGTAAAACATCTAGCAGAAATGGGCGATTTGCTTATTGTATATGCCATTCCGTTTAAAGCATGCCTCATCCGTCCTCACTATACCTGCCAAGAATGTTGGTTGGCCTTGTATCTGTATTATGACAAAATTACTCTCTACAATGCATCCCTCGGTATCTCCATCGAGTATGACCTGTTGAATCGTTGGTTGGTATGGATGAGCGCCTGAATCGCTTAGGATTTTTTATACCAGACTTTGAAGGAGGCTACAGCTTTGACTGATCTCTCTTGTGCTGCATTTCGAATATGTGGGGATATATATATATATATGTAATGATTTAACTTTTAATTCAATAATTACCCTAAATAATAAATTAACTTTCTATTCTATCTCATTCCCTAATACAAAAGTAAAGAGTTCATTCTTATTTCCTGATCCCCTTCCAAAAGTATCCTATAATTTATTACATCACGCGCTCTTGAAAAGGATTAATTCTGCTTAAACTAATTATAAATCTATCAAAAACAATCCCTTTTTAATTCCCTATCTACTATATTTCCCTGGAATCCCCTTATTCATATCACGTGCTTCTGACGTTTGATGGGAATTTTCCCTAGTATATAAGCAAAAACGCTCTCTTTTTCATACTGCGCTTGCTCTTTTTCATACAATTGTTCTGTTCTTACCAAAATGATGTAACCAAATACCTAATGAAAATGGTCTCTCTCTCACAGCTTTAAATAAAAGTGAAAATTCAATACACCTCGAATGTTACTTGATATTATGTTACATTACAAAAGTCGACAGGAATAATGTTTACATTTATATATATATATATATATATATATATATATATATATATATATATAATAAATTTTAAGAAAATATTATTACTGATTAAAAATATTTTAAAAATTTTATTTGGATTGTTAAGTATATAAATTTCCCGTGCGAAAGAATCAAATGTTACATTCACTTACACTAAATTTTAATATCTATTAAGATTAATGTAACATATCATCATTAGTCGCAGGTTCATGAAAACGTTTAAGAAAATTTTATTTTTATAAAATCCATTTTTTATTTGTTTTAGTATTTTTTTTTAAATTTATTTTATTACGAAATTTATTTTTTAAATTTGCTACGTTTTATTTGTTCTTTTACTTCAAACATTTCTAGCTGGTGCTTAATGGAAACTGTATTCTGATTAAATTTATTCGATATATTAGTATTATGCCGTTAATTAAGTTTCGAGAAAGAAAATGAAAAAGAAAATTCTTAATTCATACATCAAATTAGATTATGGCTTACATGACTGTCGAGAAAAAAAGTTGTGGTATTAAAATAAAATAATTTTAAGAGTGTTATAATTTCGATATGATTAAGTTACATCTATATACATATAATCTTACTTTTAGTTGATGCTAAAAATAATTTTTGATCAATTAATTAATTATTGCTGAGAAAATGGGTAATATATTACATATCTAAGATACTGAATTTTAAATATGCAATATCTTAAAATATGGAAAGTGATTAAATTTGAGTCGTGTATTGTGTTTTCGATGATATAACGTCTTAGGCAAATATTATTGAAAATGTTTAGATATTTTCAAATCATTGGAAAGGAACGTTATGCATCTATGTTTCATCTCTTGAAGCATATACTAAAATTTTTATCTTTAAAAACGATACATACACAAAAAGTATGACAAATTTAAAATTTTTATCTTGAGATTTTCCTTTTCACAATTTTATTATGAAACGTAAAAAAGATATATGTTAAGAATGTACTATCATCGTTATCAATATATAATGTGTAAGCATATTAAAAATTGGCTCATTTGGCTCACTTTATTGTTTTTCTTAAATTCATTTTATGCATCTGCTCAGGTATTGAAAAAACTATTTATTTCAATTAGTTTTTTTTTTAATTCATCATTTTAATCTTTTTTTAAATAAAATATGATTATATAAATCAATATAAATTTTGAAAGAAAGTAAAACTTCAATTTCTACCTTCAAAATAATTATAATTTTCTCAGAGGGAGGTCAACGGACTTTTCTATATATTTTATTGAAAACTGTTTTAGGCATAACAGGTGATTGGTTTGCAAATCATATACATAAAATACACAAGAAAATTGTACTTTACTAACAAATTGAGTTATACCCACTTTTTAAATTTTTTTTATAAAATTAAAAATTAAAAAAACAAACGAAAAACATTTGTAATAAACTCAAATCGCATTTGCAAAACTCAAATTTATTGGAGTTTTCTTAGCAACATTTGTAAAACCGAAACACATTGTACAATATATTTATATTTTACTTCAGCATTATATTCTTTTCCAAATTAAGGCCACATATATCAGGATGAGATCTTAAAACATTTCAGAGGTAGATATTTGTCTCATTTCTTAAATACAGACGATAATGCTCGTTTACATTGAGAAAACTTCTCAAACGAATTCTTTGAAATCGAAGTCATTGAGCGAATTCCGAGGATAGCAAACTCTGATCTGAAACTGATAGACTTACAGTTGTACCTCAGAAACGTAGTTACACTCATGCATTCTCCTGTTAGATGTATAAATGCCCTGAAAACCGCAAAGTTTGTGGAGCGAAGATTAAACTCCCAAACTGAGATTAACAACATTATTTCTAGCATTAAATCATGTAGCGATATATGTATACAAATCAGATTACGCCGTACATTAAATTCCTAAGTCTTAAATATTTTATGAATTATTCCTTTTATTCTCAATACTCCTTGTCGCACATTATTGCAAAATTTTTGTTGTTTCATGCTCTTGATTTACATGATAGGCAGTATTTAATTTTTTTCCTTTATATTTATGTCTTATGATGCCAGGTATCATTCAACACAAACTCACAAAAGTATAGTTCACATTTCTTTATAATGAGTTATGTATATATAGACAATTTCTTAATGAAGTATATGAGATAACTCTATTCGCGTAATAATGAATGTTCTCGGGATTCTGATCATTTAAACTTGAAGTTCAGAAAATGATCTAAAATTCCCAAGAAAATGCCAAGACTTGTGTTATGATGGCTGAAGAGAAGTATGGTTAGGATTTAAATTTTTTATTTTCTAAAATCTTTAATTCTATATATATATATGCTGTGTTGTATTGTGTGCTGGTTTGGTTAAGTTGGGCAAACTTCTGGCATATAAATATTAGAAGTAATCAGCACAGATCTGATACGAAACGCTTTAACGGTTTAAATTAGAGCCGTTAAAGAACGGTCGAATAGAAATTAAACATTTTAATTCACAAAATTTGTAACATATTAAAATATATATTACTAAAATTGTACCCAATATAAAAGAAAGATTATGGTTTGAAAATTTTTGCATTGGCTTTGATGGTATTGTTTACACTTATGGGTTAAATGTAAATAACACTAAAAATGTATTGCAATCAAATAAGCAAAATAACCAAGAATTTCACTACCGAGAAAGATTCTATAAGATTAATAATCCTTATGAATTAACTAGAATCTCTAAAGGTAAACGTAAGAACAGAAAAATTAGAGACTTTTCAACTTTTAAAATAAAAATGTTCAATTGGAATATGAATTTGAAAAGAAATATCTCATAGGACATATTAAACACCTTATGTTCGGACATATTAAAAGAGAAGTGAAAGCTGTCGTAAACATTTTGAATAATGACGTTATTCCAGATACACAGGAATGCCATATCAATGGTGATATTAGAAACTATCTTTGCTATAAAATGAAAATTAATTTGAATATTGAGGAAAAATATGTTACAGAGTTTTGCACCTTTCTCTTTATGAATAAATCATTTAATAAAATTAACATTTCTGTTGTGTTTCAAAAACACATGTCTCTATATAAGAATATCAAAATCAAAGATAGTTACTTAACAGCAAAGTAACTATCTTTGCTTTTAAGTACAATAAAACACTTGGTTGAATTTATTCTTACTTACAACATTATTTCAGAATTACCAACACCGCAAGTGTATAGATGTCATGATTACAAATAATATGTTGATTTGTTCCACTAACATGTTGTCACATGAAATTTGAACATCGTAGGAAACAATTCATTAAGAGAATTCGTGATTAAGGGAACTGGATTTAGGCTCATGATCATTAACAGTAATATAGTCATTAGAAAACAAATTACTAATAACTTTGATAATTTTATATTTAAAATTGCAATTAAATATGGTTTGCTTATTGAGGCCTTTAACGAATTTAGGTCCTGTGTCTTGAAGGAGATTTTGCATTTGAATTTTAAAGTAGGAAGGGAAATTGCAAATAAAAGTCGAAGACTCGCTATAGATGATTTTCAGAAAGATTTAGTTGTCGTTTTTGTAGATGAGATTCCTACAAGTTATGCACTTATTTGCAAATTTTACAATTATAGGTTGATGAGTGAACATGTATTGAATAATAGTGTTTTCCGGGTATCCAAATATAGTGAAAGGGAGAAAAATAATTGTTTTTTTTTAGCATTTAATAATAAATTAGCATAACATTTTACAAACATTAAATATCCATATATTTCTTAACGTCAAAATTTTACAAAAAACCAGACAAATTTTGAAGTATTACGAATGGTTATAACACCTACATAACTAGATTTGGAAAATTTTTACAATAAATTCTTCAAAAATCTGTTGAAGAAAGTGCTATTATTAAAAACAGTTTTGAAATTGTCAAGATCATGAAAGAACGAGAGGTATTCTCTATACAAGACTTTGATTTTGAAGACCTTTTCAATAGATATTCAAGGTTAAATTAAGTTTCTTGTAATTTTATACGATAAATATCATTTTAATCAAACAATAAAAAGTTAAAAATTCAATACTCTTAATAAGTTTATATTACTAGAGAATTTTATAGTTTGTGTTCAGGATCTTTATGAGCAATTTAATGGTCTGACTCAAGGAGAACCTGCTAGTAATTGCCTGGTCAATTTTTACTTACATTTTTATGAAATACAACACATGGATAACAATTCTTACTTTCTTTATCGTTTTATAGATGATTTAATTATTTTGGGTAAAACTAAAGAATTTAAACCAAATGTTTCATTTTACCCTGACTACCTCAAATTATTAAGAGCTAATTTTAATTATAATACAGTAGAATTTCTTGCAAATCGTTGATAATAGACAAGTTAGTAATATATATGCTAAAAGAAAGGGATTGGAATTCTATGTAGTTTAAATTCCTTTTGGAACAGCAATTTACACATGTCTATTTATATAAATATTTTAATCAACTTTTTGTTATGTAATAACGAGCTAACCACACTTAAAATAGGCAAGTTTAATGATATTAAAAAGTTCATTAGCAATTGCTTAGATCAGGATTATCTCATAAATTTCTTAAATACTCATATACATCAAAAATATATTAAACGTCTTTGTGGATCATGATCTATTTTCAAATCCACCACACAATACTAGGTCCAAAAGTTGGCTAGTTAGTGGTAAAACCATGAAGAATTTTTTATTTACTTTTTTACACAATTATAAAATATTTACACATTCTCTGGACCGTTCTACTACTTTACCAAACAACTAATTACCAACCAATAGTATGCATCCTTTTACACTTTATTTCCAACCAATAGCTAAACAACAGCATGCATTTTTATAATGATTGCTTGTTTTTTTTTTTGGATTTCGAGTACCTGATGTCTATTTTGAAGCATTTCGTTTGTTTCAAGAATATTATACCTTTCTACTCACATATTTCAATCTTCCTTTCTTTGAATTTTTGTAAATAATTTTTATGTTTTGATTCATTGATAATTTTTAGAATTACTAATTTTATTTTTACGTTTCTTATCATTGAACTCTTTTCCATTTTTTTTTATCATTGAACTATTTTGTACATTGAATTTCCTTATTAATCCCTCCAAGTCGCAAAGGGGTAAGTTTGGTACCATGAAGCTAGTTTAACTCCGCTGATTCGGTCTTCAGCCGAAAATTGCTTTTCGATTTACTGGGTTCTATTTTTTCATTTATTTAGGCTTTCATTTTTACATTTATTTTTGGCTTTTTGTCTTTTTAATATTTATAAATTATTCCTTCATAAATTTTCATTATAATTATATATATATGACGATATTATTTACTTTCAAATTAATAGGGATAAAGATGCTAAAAAAAGTTCTTAATTTTTTATTATATTATTACTAAATATATTTCTTTTTTTTAGTTTGTATTAATTTTCTTCATTTATTGTTAATTCTCAAATTTTTAAAATTTAATTTTTTTGCTATAGTATTATTTTTTCTAACATATAGCAATTTTTTATTCGAATTCAATTGCGGTGAATTATTTGCAAGATAATATTAAATTTTTCTTGTTGCTTAATAAGTTTTAATTTAGTTATTTTTAAACATATTTTTCATAATTATTTTGTTAATTATTATTCCTTTTTACTTTGTTTTTAATTTTTACCCTTTTTAAACCTTTTAAAATTTAGGTTTTTTGAATATTATCATTATTACTTGATAGATGGGTAGTGCTTTATTTGGTTTTACTGGAGACAAAATTTTTATAAGTAAGAATTAAAATTTTTATTTTATTGGAAATGTCTTCGGAACTTTTCAATAGTTTTGATTATTTTTTATTTTAATAACAGATTGTTCTTTCTGTTTATATATATATTTTAAATGAGTCTTTTTTTTTTTCTCCATATATTTTTATTTCTTTGATTTGGTTGCATACTGTCTGAAATAACCTATGGTGATTTCCTTTTTTTTGTAATATTTTATTGTGGGTGAAAGTTTCGTCTGTAAAACAAGTTTAAATCAGCAAATGTACAATAAGCCAGATTTAGACTTTATAAATAATATAGTTCTCTTTTTTTCTATCTATCTTTTTTTGGTTTTTCCAACAATTTGCTTACAATTTTTTCCCGGCTTTGATTTGCACTTTTACATATTTTGTTCAATAATTTTTTGATTCATTTCTCATGTTTTCCTTCAATTAGATGTTCTTTCTTTTCAGTTTTTCCAAATATAACTGCCTGAACTTCTATTTTTTGCTGTTTAAAAAAAATATGTGTTCATTTTTTTTTTACTATCTAAAAATCTATATGTATATAATCCCTTAATTTTAACGAATTCTAAAATTTTTAATTTAGTTTGTAATTATATATATATATATATATAACATATATATACACATACACATTATTATAGATATATTTATATATATATATATGGAGCATATATATATATATATATAAATATATATATATACAGTAATATGCCATATATGATATTATATAGTATATATATATATATATATATATAAATAAATATATATGTATATTATTACATATACATATATATAATAAACAACATCGGGCATATATGTATATATACATATATATATATATATATATATAAAATAAATATATATATATATATATATATATATATATATATATATATATATATGTCTGTTTGTAAAAGAAACCCCCTAATCATAGAGAGCGCTGCTTCTGCTACTGAAGGGAGCCCGCTCTCGAAAGAGAGTTATTTGGAGTCATCGAAACGAGGAAGACGCCCTTGTTGATGTCTTTAAATATAAACTCATTGATAGATACTGGGAGTCAAGCTACGTTAATTTCTAAAAATATATCTGAAAAGTTAAGTATTTGTGAACTGAATCAATGTAATTCAATTTCATCTGGATTAGGAGATTGTAAAATAAAGGCCATAACTATATTTACGGGAGAGATACAAATAGACAACTTTAAGTGTATTACTGATATATGTGTCGTGGAAAATGGTATGTTACCGCATAATGCTATTATAAAACATGTAATTTTGCAAGGTGAAGTTATAAATAAAAATGGATTTTCAATAAAAAATAAGTCTCTGTTTGAAGAAAACAATATTTTATCACTTTTACCAGTAAACCTATTTTTTGATGAAAGAAAACGTAGAAAAATTATATATTATAACCTATATTTTACCTATATTTATATATTATAACCTTTATTTTAAAGAAAATATAGGTTTTTATATTTCAAAAAATATTAAAGATGAAGTGCGTCAATCTATATTAAATTACTAACCGAAGAAGATTAAATTAACTAACATAGAATTAAATATTATAACTAAAAATAATTAATCAATATATCAACGACCACGATGCTTACTTTTTTTGGAAAATAAGTTTGTTGACGGTAGAGAATTAATAGTTGATCCAGAAATTATGCAAACTTAAATAATTAAAAATGCTCATGAAAAGGGACATATGGAAGTAAAAAATACAGAGAAAAACTTAGAAGTTAGTTTCTTTATTCCTAAATTGAAAGAAAAGATTGAAAGACCAATAGCTAATTGTGTGTATTGTATTCAAGTAAACAGTTAAAAAGGAAACAAGAACAGATTTCTTTATCTAATTCATAAAGATGAGTTACCTTTACATACGTATCACATAGATCACCTATGATCATTTGAAAGTACAGCAAAAAAATATAAATTATCATCGGACTACAACTTATGCAGAATTTATAAGAAGATGATGTGTGACATAAACTATTTAATTATTCTTCATTTATTTGACTGTGAATCTACCATTTATGATTTTTTCCCGATTATGACTATTTTCCCCCAAACATGATTGATTTATCTATGTTTTTTGAAGATTTTGAAAAAATAGAAAGAGAAGAGAAAAGTGAAGTGCATGACAAAGCAAGACGATGATACTTCATAGATGACAGTGATTTCCGAAGACGATGATACTTCATAGACGATGGTGTTTTCCAACGACGATGATGTTCCAAGATTGATCAATGCTGTTCGAATTATCAACTTATTAATGCTTTGAAATTTTCTCTTTTCAGCTTTATTTTTTAAGTTGAGACGATCTTTCTGTTGTTGGAGTCAAGAAGCTGAGGTCATCTCCTTCCAGGATAGCCGAGAGTCGGTTTGTAGAAGAAACATGTTTTTAAATGTTTTTGAGAAACCTCTTGTCCTGTGCACAATTTTATGTCAATGTGAAACGTCAATATTAAATGTGCTGCTATTAATAGTTTGATTCTTTAATTAGAATCATTAGTAATATCGGCCATCCCCCTATATATATATATATATATATATATATATATATATATGTGTGTGTGTGTGTTTATATATATATATATATATATATATATATATATATATATATATATACACCAAACTCTTTTCTTATACGGTAGATACGTTCCTCTGAAAACTGTGCAAAAAAAATCGTGTAAAAATATGAGCGACACATGGTAAATTTGGCGATATGTTCCACAAATTTAAAAAATCTCGTAAGATGAAAAATCTCAACATATTTTCCAAGGAAAAGGTGCAACAAAATTAATAATGAAATCCATATAACATATTTGTAAGCAAAAACAATTCTTTTTTATTACAAAAAAATTAAAATTAGTGTACAGTGAAAATTCAATCTAATGGTACATAGAATACATAAAAATTCAAATTGAAATTAGGACTAAAACTACAAACTACTGTTCATCGCTATTTGATAACAAGCATGCACGTTTATTATGAACTGGATCAAAAATACAATCATCAGTAGATATGACGGATATATCTATGTAGCACAACTTTTGGCTTTGATTCTAATATAGAATTTTGTTCTTTATTAATGGCTTCTATTCCTTTTTTTTTAATTACAAAGTCTGTAATTAGCGGCTGTTTTGGTTGAACAAGTTACTTATATAATTCTTGATATCCTGCTTCACTAATCTTAAGATTACACTAACATTTTAATACACATTCTATGTCAGGATCATGCTTGAGAATATGTTCCATACATGTAACAAATTTCAAGCCCTCGCGAATTAAATGATCTGTTGATAGCTGAACTTCTTCATTATCGACTTCTTTTTTCATAAGCTGTTATAAATTCGATTAAATCGTCCTCGTCCAAAGAGCTTTCTAGCACCATTTCTCCGATTTGATAGATTGCATTTTGTTAAAACTTTCACCACCAAATGCATTTGATAGATTTATAATTTCAGAACTCACAGATGATTTTTGTTCTACGAAACTTCCAACTTTCAGGCATGCAGCAAAATTTTTTACCAACAAGCATTTAAGGTCGATTGTTGCAACTGTTTAGTGATAAAAGAAGCATGTGCATTACAATCCATAATCGTAAACTTTCTCCATGCTTCCACAACCATCAAATTTCTTTCTTCCAATGAATCTAAAATATATTTCATATTTTGCTTTATGTAGTGCATTTTAAATGCTGCGATAATATCTTGATCGAGTAACTGAATCAAAGAGGGGGCATTAGGCGGTAAAAACAGAATTTGAATACTTGTAAAAAAAATTTTGGGGGTTGGGGGAATTTGTGTTAAAACAAAAAAATTCCTCTAAAAATGAATATTGGTGAGTCCTGTTAATTCAAAATCGTGTAAAAAAGACCTTATAAAAAAGAGCTGGGTGTATATTTTTTCATATATATAAATATTCTAAATCATTTCTTGATGTATCACGAAATGTACTTTTAAAAATACAATTTTAAATAATCCTTTAAACTGCGTTTGATTATTTAGCCAGAATGATTGTTTAGTGAACAATTTAAAACTTAATTTTACTTTAAAGCATTACAACAATCATTTTCCTCAATATACAAAACACAATTTAGTAAGATAAAATTTAATACTAAATTTTAATTTAGACGTATGGACTGGCTTAGGTGTTGAAAAGGGGTTTATTTTAGTGGTCGGAAAACTATAGTTCCAATAAAAATCTTTTAATGTTGCGTGTAGAATCACTCATGATGGCAACGATTTATGAGTTTTATGTTACTTCAAAAGTTAAAGGGACCTTGCATGCGAGACTAATGTACCGTTTAAAACAAAAGCAATAAATCAGGCGTAATTAGCTAGTAAGATGCAGCTAAATTTTGAGTGCTTTAAATTTTTCACACCATTTGGAATTAAACTGTAGTTGAGAAATGCTTTTTTTTCTTCTTCGGTATTTTTACATTAGTGTATAAATTTACTTCATATAGTTTAATATGAAATGATAGGATTGTATATCATTTAGATTAAAAAAATTCTTGAAATAAATACTATTAATTTGACAGTAAATTTTGAAAATAATAAACACTGCGCAAAATTAAGTTTGAATTTGACAATAAAAAAAAGCAATTAAATTTAAACATGGAAATTGAACACAGTGAAGATTAAATGTAGAGAATTTTTAACTTCATTTAGTTTATTTAATTTAATTTATCTATTTACATCTGTCTTATTAATTTTTAATCATTTCTATGTCACACAAACAAGTACAGTAATACCATATTTTGGGAACACCTTTATTTAAGGGACAATTCTATTGCTCCAGGTCCCTTTTAATAGTATATGTATTTAACTCTTAAAGGACATCATTATTTAAAGGATAAAATGTCTACCCCAGTGGGTATCCTTTATTGGAGGTACAAATGTTTGATAAAATGTCTCTAGACTTAATACGTATGATTTTTGAATAATATTTAAAAATGAATTTTTCTACAATTTTCTTATTAATTACCCTAAAGCAAATAATATTCATACTAAAGATTCTAAAATACCAGCTTTTAATGGAAATATTTTTGATTTTATGTTTAGAGTTTAGTTATAATAATTAGTGTAATAAATTCTGTAAATTTGAAATCTCAAATTTGATGTAATAAGAAGGAAAATTCATATACATAATTTTTATTATTTGGATTATTTAAAATTTTTCCTCATGATTTTTTAAATACGTACACATATATAAACTTTTTTTGAACTCAAATAGTTTCAAAAATAAGCTGCTTAATAAATTATGTTTTTATTTTACTATGCGGCCAGTTTGAATTTCCTTTGTTCAGATATTTCTTACTCAAAACAATGATGTTTCAGAGTTCGAATGTTATATAATTCTCTATCAATATTTCGTTGCATTGAAAAAATTTAAAAGCCCTTTGGTATATAAAAATTGTTAAAGAAATCTAATGAAAAGTGACTTTAGTTTGGATTAGACAGAAGCGCTAAATCATTTTTTTGTTTCATATTTTTTTTATTTGAGCCCAAATACAAGATAAAATATTTAAGCAAATTTCATAAATATTACTGTTCAAAATTTTGTTTTTCCGTCTGTTTGAAAACTAAATAAGGTGGAATAACTAAACAATTATATTGAAATGTTATAATAGTCATTTCATTCAAATGAAAACACGCAGTAATAATTAGATGATTAGAAGTATGATAGAAGTATAAATAATTTGAATTATTATAGTAATAAAATCAATTCTCTGATTAATTTGGGTTAATTTAACGATAACTAATTGCAGTTTTAATTATAAAATTAATCTACAAACCTGTTTTTTTTCTAGCACTCATTACAAATCATTTAGTACATTTTCAGAGATAGTTTTATATTGATCACATTATATGAAAATTTTACACTGTTTGATAATTTCATAATAAATATTCATGCATTTTATATTATTAGCAATTGTACAGAAGTTTATGATTTTTTTTTCAATTTATTTTTCTTTCCATTGTATTCAAATGAATAAAACCACCATTAATAGGTAACAATAGTTTGAGTAAATAAATTCGAATGAACAATTTTGAAATGTAAATACATCCAATAAAATCATGTGCATTTTTTAAATGTTTTCATTCTATCACAAAATTAGTATTATTGGGTATTTTGTTACAAGACAACAAGTAAATAGTAAGACAATTGTTACAATTTAACAATGGTTTCAATTTTGAAAATTAAGTTTAAAGCAAAATTATAACTTTTAATTTGAAAAGATACACAATATGACGCAACAAAAAATGTGATTATTTGAAACTGAAAGAGAAAAGTTTGACTTGCTACCCTACATTTCCCTATTTGTTGGAAAATATAAATATATAAAGAAAAATACAACCTTTCTTATCGGTCTTAAAACCTTATATTGAACAGAATGTCTATGAGGAAATTCCGTTTAGGCAGTCTATTTTGTGATATAGATGGCATCTTGTTGGGAATTCATAGCGATAGATGGGCAAGACTTCGTTTAGTTTCATGTATATACTCTTTTATGTTTGATTGTTACGAGTCTTGGCTAGTTTATTGCAGATTCCTTGCTAGCGGCCTTATTTTGACACTCTACCGCTGGCGTTCGGTGTGGAGAACCGGTGGTGACATCAGTGTAGTCTCACGGATCTTGCGGTGTGGTGGGATGAATGAATCTGTCCTTTCATCAGCAGATTTGTAAGAAGGAACATGATAATTAGACCTCCGTGTTTTTCGAATCCAATGCCTTGTCTTTCTTTGATTAATGCTAGTCGTATCTAATTAATGCAAAGGTGTTAAGACCTTGAGTAGTTAAATCGATTTTATGATCATGAATTAATCATTGAAAACTACATGTAGACTGCAACTACCAATAAGTACGTATGAAAACTACAAGCAGATGGAAGAATTTGATTAATGAAGTGGTTATGAGTAATTTTTGCACCTGTTTTTGAAAGTTAAGTAACATTTTTCTTGCTAATTTTAGTTGGCGTTGTAGTTATTTAAGTATTTTTGCAAACTTCTGAGTTATTTTGTTGACTTTGTCAATTTCATGAACTCCAGACGTATTAAAATTTTTTTAAGATGTTGAAGAAAATCGCGGTGAACATAGAAATTACTGTTGATTGTTATTTGGCTAATATTTTTTTTTCTGCAAAAATCGGTACTTGACCAGGAGATCTACAACTCATAAAAAGAGACAGTTCATTAAAATTGGATCAATACCTGGGATTTTGATTTCTATCAAAGTTAATTACTGACTGGTTTTGAAGATCCCTGTCTTCAAACTGTGAAACAAGTTAAATGAGCTGCAATTTTGTAGGTTCTGTTTCTCCTAAAACTTTGTTATTGGTGTGTTGGCATGCGTAAAATTATATGTTGTATCAATTCAACCTGAGTCGGATTAAATTTAAGACAGATGTTATTTTTAAAACAAGTAAACAAAATAAGTATGGAATCTAGTTAGCATTTATTTTGATGCTCAGAAGTCCGCTTCAAGTTGAGAATTGTTGAGTACAACCGGAAATGATTCTTGTAGGACCTATTTCTTTCAATATCTGGGGTGTCAACATGCGCTAAGCCTGCAACAATCACATTATATAAGTCTTTCTCCATTTCTTAGGAACGGTAAGCGCAATTTATCAGGAATGTGAAAACAAACGATATTGACATCCACATTTATTAAAGCTCAAGCGTTAATAAAATATCGAATAGGAAAAATTAATATGTCGGATGAGGATCTAACTCCAGGGATTTGAAAGGTTGGGTGTCATTATGTCACCTCAATTTCGTTTACTTCCATAGTCATTACTTCAACATTAAATAAGTACTAAAGTTTTTACCAAGTTAAATGAAAGGATGACAGATAATAATCTGAATTATTTTACTAGCATTCTTCAATCATCACGCAGATTTACTCTCACTTTCTCTTAGTCAAATTTTATATATATTTCTTAACCCTCAATTCACTTTAAATCTATTTTTAAGGGATTATCAAAGTTAACTGTGTGTTAGCCTCTCATTCTGGTTCCAAAAAGTTTGAACACATAGAATGAAAGTCGGATCAATACCTTTGACTTCTTTTGAAAAAAAATCTCCCCACGAAGGATCTGTCATCAAAGTCAGTCAGCTACAGATAATCACATACGATACACACTGAAAGTCGATTAGTGGCTTTGCTATATTAATTTCGCTTCAAATCATTACTTACTTTAATATTCAGATATCCGTTGCTTTTATATATATTTCCTTAAATCCGTACATTACTCTTTTAATGTTAAACTAATTTGTGTAATTACATTTCATTTGGTTGGAAAAGAGTTGGAAATTTAAATTAAAAAAGTACACAAATTTATCTTATATTGAGGAAAGATACGCGAATAGCCCAAGTTACATGCTTAAGAGTTGGGCTGTAATAATTTCGTATCATTACACAAGTTTAAAATAAATTTTGGAAACAAGTTCTAATGAAATAGTCAAATTAACAGAATTAATACATATTTAAGGACCCTGTAAAATTTTCATATAAATACTTCACGACATGTTATAATAACTTTAAGCAATTAAATTTAGTTTAAATTGGAGAAATACATATCAAACAAAGTTTTTCTCTTATCAGTTAATTCACTTATATGTCAATTGTTAAACTTTGATTGTATGAAACGCTGAATTTAAATATTAAAATGAATACATGCCTGCACACTTTTTTCTTAAGCATCGATTTTTAACACCATTTTATAAACAAGCATTACGTACCATTGATTCATAGTTTTCAGACAAGCTTTTCTGGTATTCTGATATTAATACTTTAAATAGTGAATCCTATATAGTATATTGGTTTCATTAGTTTCTGAAGCGAGGTGGCAAACGATCTATCAAGCTTAACAATTAAATTGCCTCTAACTTGTTCCATTCCGTCTGCTTTAATAATTCAGGAAATTCCAACCAGAAGCTAGAGACATATTGCTTTGTCTGGGACATAACGATGAATTATACAAGAAAATGATGGTTGTTTCATGTAAATCGCTGGATAGTGCAAATTTTCTATTGATTTAGAAAACAAGTTGATGCATTTTTAAGCTTTTTGATGCATGTAACTTCAGTAAAGCTTTCAAATAAAGGGATAAAGTTTGACCGTAAGACTTACCAGTTTTGTAAAGATTAACTTTTTAAATAAATATTTTTAAAATGATTGTCTCTAATAAAAAGCTGTTTGCTGATAAATAAATCAATAATTATAGTAAAAAAATTATTTTCGGGATATTTTAAAATAACAATTTTATAAATTACTCTCATATATTGCTTAAAACTTGATTTTTAGGCTTACAAGTATTTGGTAATCAAGAAACAAGAATTGACTTATAATACTTCATAAATATTTCTTTCGTTTTATATGAGCTCAAAATTTTAAATAACGATTTAATTTTTAATTATATATTAAACTAATAAAATTATTAATGCTGGACTATAAAGCAAATTATTTGTGATTTCCATTTCTTTGCACACTATCCTGAATAAAGAAGTGTCTTCCTAACAAGTACAGATATTTTTTTGAGATTTTCTCTGATTTAATAAACTATGTGAACATTTGATTGTATGTAAAAAAAAAAAAAATATCAAATATTAGAGTTATTTTCCACAGAGGAATTTTTGCAATAACTATATTATATTTTCACATAAATATTGAACATCAAATTATATTAAGAAATAATATATAAACTGTATGTAGACAATCAGATTTTATTGAACAAGGCTTAAGAAATTAAAGTATTTAAAGCGAAATTCTTTTTAATCGTTGTTCATTGAAAATTTCGTACAGTTGCATTAAGTAATAAGTAACAATTAAATAAAGAACTATTCAAGGATTTCATACTTTCTAATACTAAGGTAAGACTTTACAATACTTTGAGCACACACACACATACACACACACACACACACACACAAACACACACACACATACTTATGGGGGATATATATACTTATGAGGTATTGATCAATTCACACGCGCACTCACATATAGGATGTGAGAGTAAGATACTAATGTTTCATTATTTTTATTAATTTTAGTTCTTGATGAAATTATTTTACATATTCAGTCACGAAGCAGGAAAGCAAGAACTTAATATCGGAGCAGAATATTACATATTAATGCGCTGAACATCACACGCGTGCGCTAGGGTAAAGGAACAGGTGAAAAAATGAAAGGAGAAAATACGGACAAATCGCGAAGTTTTATACTGCTATATATTTGATTTAAGCGTATAATGCATGCGAATTATCTAATCAAGAGTTAAAGTTGAAATAGCATGCATGCGAGGTAATTCGTAAAAATGATTTTGGCTGTAAGTTGAAAATAATGAATTTTTAAATTTATTACACACACACACACACACACACACACACACACATATATATATATATATATGTGTGTGTGTGTGTGTGTGTGTATATAGATCATTAACTTTTCGTTTTGGAGAATGATAAAAGAGTTTAATTAAAATATTAAAACAATTTTGAAAATATTTAATTTAGAAAAGAATGTCTATTTATATAATTTGATTGCAAAGCAGAAATTTCTTTTATAGATTATGTTACAAATTTAGAATGTTTACGATTCTATTTTAAATTAAAGTGTAAATCGCATAATATGGGAAATATATCATTGTAATATTTTTAACATCCTTATAACATATATAATACTCTTCAAACACTTGTATGGATACAGCTAATTATAATAATCTAGGAAGCAGTATATTTATTTGTTAGGTCAACTTACATGACTTAACATTTTACAGTAAACTAAATCATATATATATATATATATATATATATATATATATACACACATGTGAATATTTTCTGTAATGTAATTTTTCTATGAAGCAAAATATACTTTTAGAAAAATAGCCTCGTCTAAAGGCTTTCATTAATTAATTATGAAAAATGGTAAAACTTAAGATGTGAACATTTGTTTTTTATAGATTGGCTTATAAAAATCTTGTAAAAATGTGGATAATTTAATTTCGTTTTGAATTGAAGAAAGAAAAATCACATCTAAAATAAAATTTAAAAAATGTAGAAGAACCAGGAATATACTGCATTCAAAATTATTAGAAAACAATTTAGCTATGTTATTTTGAAAGGCAGTATTCAATTTCTCTTCTAATATATGCCCATTACAAATGTTAGATGCAAGAACAAAAGTTGAACATTGTCATGTTGAATTTAGATGTAATCCATATGATCGTGGCATTCTTTTTAAAAGATTCTAACAGCTGAAAGGAGTGGAATTGGTAATTTCTTTTTTTCCTTTCTTCTGCTTCTAAAATAGTTTATCGAAGGTATACTTTATCGAAGGTATCGAAATTTAGGATTTTATAGAAAAATGGCTATTCTTATTACCATTACATTTGTTAAAATCAGTAACTATTTTTTTAACTTTCCACCACAAATAAATTAAAATTATAAACAATTAAATATATATTAGCTTAAAACTCATACTGGGAATATAGGTTAACATTTATTATTTTAACTTTGTTATTTGTTTTAATTTAATGGAAATATATCGCATATATATTTTATGAAAATATATCGCATAATATAAAAACAGTAATTATGTACATTTGTCAATTACAATGATCAGTTTGTTCTCTGTAAAGAATATTAAAGTAGTTTATTGTGTTTATATATATTGTATGTAGCTTTTTTGTATGACACATGCAGATATGTTACAAAACATAAAATAAACTATCCTAAGCAATCGGTGTTGAAAATAATTATACTATCTTTTGTTTTCCAGATATATAAGCGTAGATACCACTACATGTTTCTATTGCTCAAATAAAAAAATGATTATATATTTCCTTTAAGATGAAATAATTCAAATGAAAAACAAAAGACTTTTAGTAAATATATACTAAAAAAATCAAATATTATACATTTTAAATAATAGGTTACTTTTTACACAATTAAAACTTTGTCTCCAGAATTTTTGCACCTTTATGACCCTTCTATACCCAAATTTTATTTCAGGTTATGTTATTGGGCACCTCCTGAATATATGACAGGTGTTTGTTTTGGAAAAATAGTTTGTTAAAAGTTAATAAATAGAAAAAAGTAATCAACATATAAAACCACACAATCAATTTATTACAGTACTAATACATAATATAAAATTCTTAGTTTTCTGAAAGAAAAGTACACTGTCTGAAAAATATATGGATAATTCAAGTTTTATTCATTACAGATAAGAAATTTAATCCATTGTTTGTAATGAATTTGCATACCGATTAGAAATGCTTTAAAATCAAGTTTACTACAAATAAGGTTTAATCAGAGAAATAACTCTGGTTTATTTTCTTCTGTAACTCCAACAAGGCTAAAATTTGGTGTCCATGGACATATACACCTAGTAATAATGCTATCTAAATATTTTCACTTGGTTAAGATCACAGCTAATAACTGCCTAAATCATAGTGGTAATTTATTCCTTAAAAACTAAGTCATAATGAATTAAGATAAGTGTAGATCGAAGGGTTATCCTGATAGAATGTCCAGTTATCATCAACCAGATGTTTTCCAATTAGAAGCAAAAAAAAAATCTTAAGCTCAGCTTGATAATTTTCTCAATATTGATGACCTTGAAGGAAACATGTATCAGTAATGGTGTTGAGACAGTACTTTCTCTACATCATCTGCTCATTACCAGCTAATGAAGGAACTATGTTTGTGTCAGAAGTCATTCAAATAATGTCCATAACCATAAATCCAATTCCTATTAAGTTATTTTCTATCATTGAAGAAAACAGTTAATCATTTGTCTTTACACTGTAAGTGTTTCTTATACATAAGTAAATGCGCTTTATTTTTATGTGCTTTGAGTGTTGGTGTTTCCCACACACAAGGATAAACATGAAATTTGCTTGCTTGTAAATAACGATAAATTATCTATTTCGAAATTGGGATGCCTAGACTATTGATGAATTGACGGACAGACACTTTTTTTACTGGAAGAAGCTGCTTAAAAACTGGTGGCCACAGTAACCTAGCGGTCATGATAGCGGATTCACGGTCAGCGGTTTTCGTCGTGTGGATAGTGCTAGCCTTGAAACCTCCAAAGACCCTCCGTCTAGCTGGGTTTCATGCACGTTAAATTTGTCGAAGCTGGAAGTCCTCCCGTAGGTGTGGTGGGGAAGTTAGGAGAGGAGGTTGCCAGCTCAGGTGTAGTCACTTGAATGAGGTTCCAAATTCCGTCACCAATAGACCTCAGGTTGCATCTTGTGCGAAGTTAATAAAAACAACCAAACAACATCAAAAACTGTCCATTTTACAGTGGGAATGTTTTCTTTCGTCTCTCTGTTTGCTTCCCTACTGTGGATGTTTTTAGAACTTTTCTAACTGGATAAAATAATTACCATACGTTTTAGCCATAAAATAAAGTTTATTTAAGATCCTTTGGGAACTTCTTAGAGCTCGCATTATATATCTCCATCCGCGGAGAGATAAGATACAAAGATATAGCCTCCCTATCTATTATATTACTTCGTCGACCCTACTTGGCAACGAATGATTTTTAACACCCCTCTCTATCACTAATAGACACCAAATATTACAAAAATGTGTCACATTGCGATAATATTTTGTAAATAACATATATGGCGTTTTGCATGTCCTAAGAAATTTCCAAAACCTTTATTCCTTCACGCTTCAAATGCCAAATATCGATTTTATCAGCTTACGAAAACTCAATTTTGTGAGACATCTAGCAGTAAACTTCAAATTTATTCATCTTTTATATTTGAGATCAATGTAAACTGTGATTAGAATATACAAATTTTCTGATTCTGAACATCTAATTACAATTTTTATAGTTGTTAATATGCTTTTGGAATAGCATGTATTTTTTTAATAAGTGAAGACAAAATTTTAACTGTTTCCTTTTTATACTCATAATATTATGCATGTCATTTATTATTTTTATTACTCTAACAACTTTACTTACACTGTTACCTAAACAAGATATCCACATGTTTATAAAATGCGCTGTATCATTAAAATATCTACTGAATTATTTTTCTAACCAATATTACTAAATATAACGATCTCAGATATTGAATAATGCATCAATATAATTACCTTAGAATAGATTTAAAAAAAAATTGGTTTTCTTAAATAAATTAGTTTATATAAATATTACTCCTTTTGAAAATAATTCATGGTACTGCTTTAGAGATTAAGGTTTAAGTATTCTCTTTTAATTAAAGCTAATTCTAATCGATGAGAAGATACATTAAATTCCTCTACTATTATATGCTATAATTTCTACAATAAATAAAATAATAGAAAAGTATCATGAAACAGTAATGAGAGCTTTAACGTATATCTATTTGCAATGCTAAAGCAAGAATTTTCTAATGTTTAAATAATTATGTTAATTGCTACATAAAATATTTTGTTAATTAATTATTTTTTACCTTTAATTAGAATGTTTCTTTGATTTTAACATTATTAAGAGAATTCTGAATCTTAATTGAGTCATTAAAATATTTCGATCAATACTTATTTTATCTTTATTCTTTGGTTCCACTCTTCAGATTAGAAATTTAATGAAACTTTAAGTGGTGAATCATGTTTTTCTCGTCTACTAAGTATTGATTTTTTTTCTCCTCCTCGAACATTGTTACTGAACACTTTTATCAGACGAAGAATCTTTTTAAAATGATACCGTGTTGCCATTTATAAAAGCTTTCAATTAATCTAAAAATATCATTTCATTGTTTAATAATACATTTCTTTGAAATGATATTAATTACAATATTTTATGTATATTTAAGATGCACAAAAAACTATTATAACTGTTTCTTCAAAATTTTTAAATTTAATTACTCGTACATTTAAAAAAATTAAAAAAAACAAATGGTAGTAATTAATTCAATAAAAATAAGTGATAAATTAGCATAACTATTAAATATGACTAATATTTCAGACTAAAAATCGCAAATTTATTTTTCAAATTTATATGCAATGAAAGAAGGAAATAATTTAATAATAGAAACAAAAAAATTATAATTTCAATAATTGTGTAAAAATTATTCGGTTTCTCAAAATAGATAAGCGAGTCACATACGTAAAAAATTATAATAATAACTGAAAGTGATAAATCACATTATTTATATCTTTATTCAGAAATAATTTAAGGACAAAAAATAAAGTAAAAAAGGTTATGATCAATCTACGACAATATTTATTAATTATTTTTCTCTAAAATACCTGAAATACAAATACAATTTTTAAAAATGAAGCAATTCATGAAATTAAGGAAATAATAGTTATTTACGAGCAATATTTATTTTTTACGAGTGATTTAAATAGTTATTAAGTTTGCAATAGAATTTCTTAACTATGTTAATGTACATAAAATTTTCGAAAAACATGCACTAATATGTTTCCAACGGGTTAAGTAACAAATAGTTAAAATGGATTAAGGTATCATTGCTTTTTAAATATTACCATTGCTTTCCCTCTCTTTCTATAAATTTTAAGCACCAAATTTGTAGTATATTTATTATAAAATTATTTTAAAATAAATGGCATTCATTTTTTATTACTCCGTTGAAACTTCCCTGAAAAGTAATTATAAACCATCTAGACATATATTGAGAAGATACGAGAGAAAACTGATTAAAGTTTCTGATTTCTTGCTTTTTCGAAAGACAAAAGAATACATTACAAAGATTAAAAGTATCAAGTTTTAAGACAACGTTTTTTCTTTTTCACTTGAATAGAGTCAACGATGTGACAATTAATTTTTATTTCATGTTTTCCCTTTTACGTTGTTGGAAAAAGTTTGTTCATTACATCATACGTATAAAGATATTTCATTTTAAGTGACTCGTAAAAACTATGTTCTACTATTTAAAATATTTTAAAAGTTATATTGTAAATTATTAATTTTTAACGGATAATAACATGTAAACATGTGTGCTTTATATTAAATGAATAGGTTTTGAAAGACAATTTTGTGAAGCGAGAGGCTTAAATTGCATTAATCACCCCATTATATAATACAATAGCCAAACGAAATATGAAAATGTTGTATCTGTATTTTTTATTTACCCTAAAAGATCATATTATTGAAGGATATTAATAACTTCTGAAAATTTATTAATCAATCTATTTCTGTGTATTAGAAATAATAGAGCAAATTGAAAATTTCGCATTTAATATTAAGAGTTTTATATATGTTTTCTGTGTCAAATTACACAAAAAGTATTACAAGAATAATCAATAACTTAAAAAAACATTCCGTCTTTTAAAAATATATATAATTTATGCTAACAAATTTTAAGTATTATTTTTTGCTTTTTCAATATCAAAAATGATCTTAGTAATAGTAAAACTTATGAAACTTATTTATCCAGAAATCCAATAAGGATTTTGATCACTACAACATTAAAAAAAAGCATATTTTATGTCTGATGTCATATATTATGTTTATATATATATATATATGAAAAAATAAGTTTATGTAAATTATAATTCTGTAGGTAACAATAAAAAAATCCAACAAAATAAGTAAAAAATATGAGTCAGAAACATATGAAATGAGGACTATAATCGTTACATTCATTCTTTAAGTGTATATATAAAAATGATGCACTTTTAAATGAATGATACAATTATAATCTATAGCCACTATGAACTTTAAGTATGCTTTGTATAAATTGAAACAATTTTCTTTAATATAGGGCAAACAAACACTCATTACAAATTAGGCTGTTTTTTTAATACAAATTTACCAGCTTTTGTCCTTGTTAAAATACAAAATAGACAATAGTTTAGTTGTAAAAGTTTATTAAAATTTCAAGCAACATATATATGTAAGATATATACATATCTCTCAAATAAATATCATTTCTCAGAAATAATATTTATTCCAATAAGTGAGAAACGAATTTTTATGTGTTTTACATAACAAAATATGATACATTATTGTTAAATTACTTATTGAAAATAATTTTGATAAAGTTTTTCATTGAAAATTTTAAGAAATTACCTGGCAAAGCAATAAAATTTTAGTGAATATTAATGAGACTGTGTTAATATTTTTTTTAAAAGTTAAATTCGTTCTGGAGTATGCTCAGCGTAGTATATTTGTCTGAGAAAACAATTATTCCATATTGTTACTTTACTTATTGGTACTTAGACTTATTAGTAAGTTTGGACTTATTTGAAAAAAAAATAGTTTATAAAAATCGAAGCAACTTCATTAAGAATATAATTATTTTAAATTTGAAAGCCTGTAAAATTATAAAAAAAATCTTAAATATTTATTATAAATGATAATCAAACATTATTACGACTGAGATCAGGCAATTGTTTTCCTTATTATAGATATATATTTCCACTAAATATTCAATAAAGTGCCACATTCAGTGTAAATTATTTTTTCCATAAATATACAGTAGAGCTCACGAAATGAACTAAAATCAACCAGGAGAATAGAATTTTAATTTTATTATAATTTGAAAATCCTAAATGTATTTATAATCATTTGATTAATCTTCGTAATTAAATTTGATAAAAACTATGGGTTTCTATGACATCTCATTGTTTTAAAATACTCAAATTCTCAACTGAATAAATTAATTGCATATTAATTTTAGTTATGAAAGTATTAATTTTTGAATAAAAATTAATTTCTCTATCTGTAAATCAAACAAAAATTATTATGAAGACTTATGAATAACTTATCTGCTCCCAAAGCACATTATTAATAATGTGCCTTTTAAATTTCAGTTCCTTTTGAGTAGATTATTGGTGAGGTGAAGGATTAATGTGTCTCTCTTTAATGAAAAATGAAAAATTATATTTCTAATTGGTTCTAAAGAACTTGAGAATGACTTAAGGGATGATAGATTCTCATGATTAATTGCTTGAACAAACAAGATATCTTAAAAATAATTTTAACCTTTGTTTGTAATATTCTTTTTAAAACTGAGTAATTCAAAATAGTAAAGTTTTTTTTTACAGGAATACTGATTAAGGTAACTGCTTTGTATTAATTTACTGTAGGAAAGATAAAGAATGCTCTAAACGAAGAATAGCATTTATTTATTATAACATCACTCATATATACTATTTCCTTTTGAAGAATTTTCCTTATGAAATCAAAACAAATTTAATTTTCTTAGATTCTAAATTTAATTTATCAAATCAAAAGGAACTTACATATATAAATTAATACTGATAGTTTGTTTTAAGAAATATATAGCTAGCGATAAACAGTTAAGTGTGTCGATTTGGATATATTTTCTAAATAAGGGCTTTGAATATGAATTTACAAATGGGTTTTTATTATGATTTTGACTTGTTTATAATTTAAATACACTAAATATATTTCTATCTTGAGAGAGTGAAACTTAAGAGCCATATGACATATCTAACATATCTATAAAAATATAACTGAATTTAAATAGCATGTTTCATTTTAAATTAGAGCTCGAAAAGATTAAATATCGATACATTTAGACCAATTCTGGGTTTCTTTTCCTCTGTTTAAGTAATCATGATAGTAACAGTTTCAGAAAGTCAAAATCATAAACACTTAAATGATTATTGCTTTTAAAATATACCAGACATCCCCAATAATTGTAACTTCGATTTTTTTATTAACTCAGATTTCAAAGATTATGTCAAGATACCTAGTTTTTCCATTTAATTTTATAATGCCTAATTTTGATTCTACATCAACTGAATTGTTGTTATACATTATTATTTTTTCTTAGTAATCTATAAAATATATAGAAACTGAATTCGTTGGATTATTTCTATTTGATCTAAAATATTCATGTAATATAATTAACTAAGTAAAACTTTTTCACATCGTCATCAGAGCAGCTTGAGAACATTTTCTGACTAACACCATTTACTCTCTTAATTCGCAAGCCCCCGACATTTTTTTTGCCTATTATATCGTCGATTCATCGCTGGTGAGGAGAAGTTACTTTATTGCAAAATCAATAACGATTACTTAACAAGCTATATAACTTCTCCAAGAGTCATTTTCAGACAATGCATTTTGGTTTTGTAGTCCAATATTGGACATTGCATTCCAAAAGAACATGCAGTACGATTCTTCGTCATACTTGCTTCGAATTTATATAGTTTTTTTTTACTTTATTTCTTACTGACTTCTTTGTTTCATATTTCTTTTGGTCTGGGGCCGTAAGGGGCTTCAATCTTAATGAGAAAGCCATTGACAAAAATGACTGCGACACACGCGTTAATCTTTTCTCATAAAACTGTTGGAGATTATAAAAAAAAATAAGAACTGAAAAAAGGAGGAGTGTGTAAGAAATAAATCACAAATGCATTCTTCCGTAACACAGAGGGATGTAAATGATCTTCGGTTTGCTGGTTGTCATGGTAGTTGTAATTTATAAAAGAAGGCTTAGATGTACTTGGTCTTCTGATTTGAGATTAACTTATTATGTCAGAGTCCTTGTCTGAAATTGAAGTTATGGATTTACTTCCATGTGTAATTTGAGAATGAGTGGCAATTGAAAGATGGTTTTCAAGTACCCATTAGGGAAGAGTAGTGTTGTTTTCGCTTAGAGAAATGTAACAAAACAACATAAATTGCATTTCAATTACTTTCTTTACGCTCATTTTTTCATTTACTTAGCATTTAAGCTTTTACCTTTGAAAATTTTATAATATTGTACATAAATTTTTATCAACCTATGAAATGAATAACTGAAAATTGTAATGGAGTTCTAAAGCGTATTTCCCTTCAACTAATCTTTTGGGATTCAATATGACATTATTACAGGGAGATTTGAGAGCCTATGCTTGTAAATGAATCGCAATTTATGAAAATTGGTATTACTAAGTCAAATTGTAGTGATCAGATAGCGACACTGAAAGGATTTATAAACAACGAAGAGTTTGAAGAGAGAGGAAGAATCAGCAATTTCGTTCATGATGTTTAGTATCAGGAGATAATACGATAGTAGGTTTATTGAGATTGAATTTGGATTTGTTTCTGAATCATATACATTCTTTTAAAATTGTTCACATAAGTAACATTTATTGATATTATTTTGTTGAGGAGGTGTAGTAATATCTGATCTCCATTCGTAATAATACTTGGATAAATTTAAGATTTAAAGAAATATTTTTTTTTTCATTTTCGTTACATATTCTTTCTTGTAGAATTTTCTATGAGTTGCATTGATTCATATCCTTGATAGTGGTGAAACTAAGGTGTCTCCAACTGCTAGAAACATAAGCCACTATGTAATTATTTTTCACTTATTTCCATATAGTTAAAGGCTTTAAATAACTATTATATTTCATTATACAAGATTATATAAAATAAAAAATATAAATCATTTTTTTTATTAGACACTGTTATCAAACTTTTAAATATTTAAATAATTCCTATCAAAATTAAGAATACTTTAAAGAATAATAGGTGTAGTTAGTATTTTTTAATAATAGTATATGAACATAATTTATAGGATGTGCTACATCGTGAGTTTTATTCCAGTTTATGGGGTTTATTTTCATATTACATTCTTTGAACAGAATTTTTATTGCTGTAACTGTGAACGGAATCAATATTAAAACCATACTCAGGAATATTAATCATATTTTGATATGTTATACAATAATGTATTTTTAAGCAAAATGGTATTAACTAAATAAGAATTTTTTGTCACACTATACTATTGTGTATGAAACGAAATAGTTAAATTTATTTCTTAAATACTTATAATGAATTTTCTACAATTTTCCTCTTAAATACTTTTTTAATATTTCATAGTTTCTTTTAAATTTATTTTTTTGAATAAGCATGGCATTTGCTTTGTAAAATTACGTTATAAGGGTATTTTTGCTTTGCTTATTTAGGAGATTGTGCTAAAATTTTTCGATTAAAATTTATCCTAACAATAAAATGAATAATAAAGAATAATAACATAATAAAGAGAAAACTTATTCTACTCAGTAATCCGTTATTAAAATATCTCCAAAAAAATTTTTTAAAAAAATGACAAAAAATAATTTTTTTTCTTATAAAAAGTACTTTTCTATTATTATCTTGTAAAGTTATTAAAATTAATTCATGAAAAACTACAATTTGTACATATTTTCCCAGAAGAACTCTAGAAAAAAATTCAGTTTTGAAAGCTTTTGAATATATTTAAAAAGAATTAAAATGTTATTTTGTACACATTGAAAAACTTTTAAAAACAAATTAATCTGAAAATAAATGTTTTAATATTTTGTATTGAAAAAACAAATATTTCGAATATATTTTACATAACACAACACTTCATATTTTGTATTTGATTTAGTAAATTATTAAATTAGTTTTATTTAGTGTGAAACTAGTAAAACATTCTAATAAGTATATATTTTACAGAGTTTAATTACCATACTTGATTAAGAACTTTAATAATTATCCTCCAATATAAAAAAAAACTAAATAATATTCATACTATCATTTAGTTTTAATTATTCTAATGTGTAAAATTTGGTTCCATCAAACTAATAAAAGCTCTATGATTTTCTGAAATACATATGTATATTTATTTTAGCATGATACTTAAATAAAATATCTCATTTTATTTATTGTCTCTCTTACATAAATTCTGCAACTATAATGACGAATATTGTAAAACCAAACGCGATGTTTTAAAACGAATACTCTGATTATTGTTCTCAATGAAAAGTGAAAATAAATTTACGATCTGTATTAGAATGAATTGCTTTTACTCTATAGAAGAAATTTCTAAGGCCTGTTACGACTTAGTAAACAACACATCGCTTAACTGATTTCAATACCCGACGATTAGCTATTTGAAAATCATCCAATAAATAAATGTGGCATTACGAAGAGCAATTAGAACTTCAAATGCTTAGTAGTTTCTCCTTTCACAACCTTTGTATAAGTTTCCCCTTCGAAAGAAATAAAGGAATGCAGAGAATTTCAAAGCTTTCACTCCAGTCCAAAAAAGGACAACAGATGGCTTTGATTGGCAATTAAAAGGTCTGGGAATCCGTATTGAAAGAACACGGTCCACGAAGTTTTCTCATTCAATTATTGCTGAGAATTCAGGGCTTTAATGAGTCTTTTGTTTCTGAAATTCACACATAAAAGCATCATTATTTTGAAAATATCTCAAATTCCCTCTTTGGAATCAAGTTAAAAGAGAGAACCAGGACATGGTGCACGTTCTTTCAGTGAGAAAGATTCTTCAAGTAATCGATGGGAATTCGTTCTTAAAAAGCTTCAAAATGCTGTCGTTTTAAAAAGAGAATTGCTGAGGAAATCTATGATCTCAATGAAAGAGGTGAAAATCTCTTAATTAATCATAGATTTGAAAATACAGAGTAAAGGCTCATGTTTCATTTTCTACGTTGATCAATTAAAGAACGCTTAGTTTAAGCTGGAGCCTTTCGTTAAAAGCTAGATTTAATAAACTGTATTTCCTGTTTTCCCTGAATATTAAATATCAGTTTCCTGAGAAAATATGTATTAGAAAAAGAATTCTATATGAAAGGAAAAATAATTAACTATATTTCATTGCTCTTTCCTGGTAATTAAATCTAACCATTGGCTCAAAATAAGTAAAGAACTTATTTAGTAAAATTTAATTTGCTACCAAATATCACAAGAACTTTCTTTGAAACTGTGGATTATTAATTATCTCTTATTTTTAAAGTAGGTTTAATTATCAAAAGAATCCACAGTATATTATGTATGAAGCTTATAAGATCCGAAATTAAAATAAAATACATTTTTACAGACAGCCTTTTTAAATTTATGCCTAGTGCCTTTGTTGTAATGGTATTTATTTTCATTTCCATAAATGACTTGTGGATAAAAGAAATTTATTTTAAGCATGCATATTAGGCATTGAAAAACTATTTCATTAAATATTTATCAAATAATACAATTGTTTTTTAATAATTCATTTCTAAATACTCAGTACT
Organism: Nephila pilipes; assembly: GCA_019974015.1. Taxonomy (NCBI): domain Eukaryota; kingdom Metazoa; phylum Arthropoda; class Arachnida; order Araneae; family Nephilidae; genus Nephila; species Nephila pilipes. The sequence goes on from BMAW01066191.1 coordinate 148,872, forward strand.
AAAGTATTTAGTAAATACTTAAGTGTTTCATTAAGCAATCAAATTTTAATTAATTCCTTTGCAGTATTAACCTAAAGAATGAGCATTACTTTCATGAATGATAAATGTCTTATATAAAATTTCCTTGTTTTGATCAAATTAGAATAATTTATTCTTTTAAGATGGCTTATTATAAGAAATTAATATAATTCTTTTTCTTTTTTTGGCTCTCGGTAGAATTTGTGTCAGGGTGATTTCTAAGATACTCAAAAAGCTAAATATAACATTAAAATACCAATATTCACCTACCTTTATTTCTAATTAAAAATACACTTATATAATCATATTTTCGCTTTATACATATGTACACATGTATATTGTTGTTCACTCAGTCGGTGGACGAATTGAAATTTTTTGCTACAATAAGATGCCATAATTATACGTTTAACAGTAATAGTTAAAAATTTACAAAGGACTTGGAATCAGATGGGGAATCATTCAACCTGATTTTGTACATATTTTACGATCATATTTTTAATTTCACATTTGTAAGTTAATTTCTTTTTCTATAGTTGCTCTCTCCGACACATAAGTCTAAGACATGTCTTTAAATGGGTTTTTCAAACATGTAAAATGTTTCAGAAATTATATTTTCTAGTTTAAGGGGACATGGCTCCCCTCTCCCCCCAATGGGTAAATTTTTATTAGATATTTAGAAGAAAATTTTATTTTCATTGCATTTAACAAAACATAAGCTATTTAAAAACTAAAGTAAATAATTATATAAAATATTCAGTTTCTCAAAATAATATAATACTTTAAAATCTCTACTACTCTTCTACAAACTTTACTACTGTATAACCATTTTTTTCTTCATTTCTCAGAAGTGTTTCTCATAATTCTTTTCGTAGAAATGGTTGTACTACTATTATTATATTTTATTTAATAATTATTTTCATCCCACACTTTAAAAATACCTATTCGTTTAAGTATTTATTCTACAAATAGAAATATCAAATATATAAATTAGAAAAAATTTCAAAAATTTATATAAATTTTAAAATAACCTTTAGCATTTTATACACATTACCGTCATGACGGACAAAAACTTAAAAGAAAGCAATTTAAAGTTTAAAGGCCAATGAAATAAATTGGAAAAATGTTAAACAAATTTAAATAGTTCACTAAATAATGCAGTTAACGCCACCAATTTTTTTACACATTTTAAATTGTCTTATTAAAATGTGGGATAAATATATTTTTTTGATATTTCGTTCAACTTCAAGGTATTATATTCCTTTAATACTTAACGGTATAATTAGAGCATTCCTAAATTAAGACTTATCTTACGAGTTGTACTATTTTCTGAGAAGAAAAAGCCATTAACAACCAGTGTATTTATTTGCAGATTTAACTTTGGAAACTTATATTTAGGAAAATAACTATCATATTAAATCAGAACTGTAATTCACATGCATTATTTTTTGTAATATAACAAGTTGGTTTAATTGATTTTGTAGGTTACACTATTACGTCAAATTGGAGCTAACTTTTCATTTACTCTCAATCTATTTACCACTATTTCATCAAACAAAAAAAAGGATATTATAGTTATTACTTCACCTCATTAATGTATATATATATATCAGCTTAGAACAATGTTAAAAATATATTACTATATCCCCCCTGAGCTTCTGTTTTTTTTTCAATGATATTCAAAAATTGGTGTGTAACATATTTTAACTCTTTCCATCTTTTGGAGTCCTTATTCATATATATATTAATTCTCTTCAAACATTAGTTACTGTGATACTGAAAACTACTGTTAAATGTGTGTCACTGATACACAGGAATCATTTTTTTAAAGAAAAAATATTTGTTTGCTTGTGTTAAGTAATGAGATTTGAAATTTCAAGGAAGATAATATAAAAAGCATTAGAATAGTTTTGGAGGCGTCTTGTATGCTTCATTATCTGCTGTAGTTATGTTTATCAGAGCTATCTAATAGCCAATTGGGGCTCTAGAGATCAGGTTTACTAAGGTTTAGCCCTAAGGGCGTGCTGCAATGGCGTTAATAATGTCAGTCCAAATACCAGACTGTAGTCTACTTGACGAGAGATCTCCAGCTTTAGGAGTAATAGACACTGTGTTAGGTTCTACGTTGGATATAGGTGACACGCATAACCCTTATGTTATTGAGCTTTAAATGAATTGAAATTATTACTGTCGATTATCTATATATGGATTTCTCTATCATGCTTGTGATAGAAATCAATGTTATTTGTTCATTGTCGAACGACAACGGATGTATAAATCAATGAAATTGAAGTGATATCTAAAGAAATATATCTAAGGAGATCTACCTTGTGAAAGCGATCCCTTCGTGGGAGCATACAACTTAGAAGAGTGCTCAATAACAGAATAGGGCAAAAAATGTACAAGCATTGTGTTTTTATTTTCATTTTATTTAATTTCCCTTTCATTAGTTTTCATTCCCATTGATTTTAATTTAAATAAAAATAAATTTTTTAAACAGAAGTTATATATATTTCTGAAAAATAAATGCTTAATTAACTGGAAGAAGCATCTTTAAAATTAGTTTTTATTGGAATAAATAAGTAATCTAGTGAGATTGATATTTCAACTTATTGTCGTGCTTCTTGAGGTAAATTTTATGATATTTGTTTGAAATGTCAGCCATTTAAATTTTTTCTTTCTTTAATAATTGTTTTACTATTTATAAAAGCCCCTTTGAGAAGACATATGTATTCAGTTTCATGTACAACACAAAAAATGGATCAATTTTTTCCCTTCTAATTGAACGAATAAGTATTTTAACGTTTATTTTATATTAAAAAAAAATTTAGGATAATATTTTATAAAGGATTTATAAGGATTCAATTTTATTGAGAAGATATAAAATTTGTATAACATCAGTAATATATTTGAAGTGCAAGTTCATCCAACATAAACGCATATTGTTTCTAGATATAATAAAACCATCATCAGAAATATTTTATTTCAAATATTTGTTATCTATTGGCGTGAATAACTTAGTTTTCAGAGATAAAGTATACCAGTTAAATAATACACTGTTATTTTTAATTATTATGAAAGTACATACAAATCTGTATTACGACTACTTTTGTAAAACATATAGAAAATATAAAATGAATGACATATTTGAGTGTTTTTTGTTTTGTCGAATAAATTTATAACAGGTGTGTCTCAAGCATATCCTATTACTCATTATTAGAAAGCTTATTTGAAATGCATTGTGCCTAATGTCAAATATTGAACTGAAAAAAAATCTAATGTGTTATAGGGTTTTCTCAATGGCTGGATTGAGAAATTGGATGTGGAGATTTGGAGAAAGAAATTCCTGATCATCACTTGACTGAGGTTCAATAATGCCGAGTCCATACTTATTTTTTGTGTTGCTCTTAAGTGAGACGTTTATAAACAATCAGAAATAATATCCAATGTATAAATGGAACAGAACATCTTTTTTTATATTTAAAAAAATATATTTATACTTTTGGTTCAATATTTACAGAGGTGTCAAATTTTTTCACTCATTTTGCAAAGAAAGTATTTTTATGCTTTCAATTACTAAAACTGAATAAATAAAATTAAAATGAACTATTCGTATTTATCATTAATAAAGTTTTTGAAATATAATATTTAACAATCCAGGAAACTTAAAAATGTTATAGTCTGATAGTGAAATCATTACACGGAATGGAAGGGAATGTTATAGTATGGAGATTGCGTGTTCAAATCAGGCCAGGGTCATCAATGTTTTTAGTCATCATTGTAGGGTGTGCCACCTAATGGATTCCTAATCCGAAAGTATTTAAACATTATACATGAAGATCAAGAACCACACACTCTAACAACAATAGTTTAATAAAATGATTTAAAATATGTTAAAATAGAGGAAAGCAGGAGCTGATAACCTGATAAGCCAACAAAGTAACACAGAAGAAAAAAGTCCAAAAAAGAAAAGAGAATCAGTTAACTTTCTAGGCAAATCTTTTCTCTCTTTGCTTTCTTTCTAGTGCTATCTTATATAACTATAGCAGAAGGACTTGAGTTCACTTCGACTTTAGTCCACTTCAGATGTCTTACATGCCAAAATGACGGCCCGTTCTCACAATATTTAAGTGATGGAAAGCTCGAAAATTGAGCAATGGCAATCGGCCACTGTACTAATATTCCAGTTTGAAAGTATTGGAAAATAATTTTTTGTCATTCTATTACGAGTTGCTCCAAATCATAGTGTATGTTTAGATGAAGGGTATTCTACTTCTCTCTTTATAGAGAAAGAGGTCATTTATTTGACTCTAACATGACCTGTTACAGAGCTCTACTCCTTAAGCACCAATGGATTGTGACCCAATTTTGGAAGATTTCAGATGTATAATTAAACATTTATTAAGAAGTTGTTGTTTTTAACGTATTAATCAAATCGACATAATGCTTATTGATTTAATTTTTTAAATTATGAAAATTCATTAGCCATATAATGTACACTCATTGACTTAAAAATTTGCGCACCGAGAAGGAGTTGAAGGAATAAATCGAAATTCTACATACGTAAGTACAATGTTGATGCAAGTAAGTGATTACAAAATCAAATGAAAATGATCATTTATTGTAGGAAAAATTACAAAAGAATGGAGGTTGTAGTACCTGGTTGGGCCACCTCTAGCAGGAATGCATGATGTGATATGGTCGGGCTTTGAAGCACACAAATCCCGAATGATGTCTTGCGATATCTCGTTCCACATTTGCTGTAAACTCGAATCTAATTTGACCAACTTTCTGTCCTACATGCCGTCCTTAATTATCCCAGATATTCACGATTGACGACAAATCTGGAGATCGAGCCGGCCAGGGAAGAATGGAAATGCAGAGGACGCAGTTCTGTGAAACCCTTGATATGTGTGGACGAGCATTGTTCTATTTATAAATGATTCCTGGGAGCCCTGCCATGAGTGGCCACACATTTATCTGAAGAATGTCATGAACGTACCTTTAGGCTGTCATGGTGCCGCAGATCAATATTAGGAGTTACTGGGCGTCGTACGCTATGCCATCACATACCATCACACTAGTTGTGGGAACAGTGTGCTGCTGTACAGCGAAGACAGGTTTGAGACGTTCAACAGGGAGCCTCCAAACATGTACGATTGACATCACAGCCCAAATTTAATCTGGATTCGTTGCTAAAGACAATCTGAATCCATTCGGTTGCAATCAAATCCCTTCGAGAGTGACGCCACTCCAAATGGTGGCCTCGGGTTGGGTGTCATTGATAATGCACGCAATGGGTGCCATGTTAGCAACTGTCCTTCAGACAGGTACCTTGCCATGATACGGACTGACACAGACGCCTATAGTGAAGGTGCTGTTTGTGTATAGATGATGAACAATGAGACAATTGGCACTACGCGTGCGTGTCGTATTGTATGACGGTTTCCTTAACTAATGGTCTGTCGAGGGGCTCCTTAGCCCTGTCACCTTGTAACAGATCTCTCTCTGGTCCACTGATCCCTCCACCTCCTTACAGTAAAGTCAGAGCGGCACAGATGGTGAGGTACTCGCTGACCTGAACTCCCGATTTCTAACATCCCTAAGATTCTTCCCTTCTCAAAATTTGATAGCTGCTCATATTATATCCAATAGTGGCTTAATGGGATCTCTAATTATAAAGCCTCACTCTGTAAAAGATTAAATGCACTCAAACAAGCTCTGCGTACCTGTTTCAAACAAAGTTCAACGCCCTCTAGTAACATTACTCAATGAGCAATCATGTTGCCTTTATATTCATTTACATATCTGTCTAACACGTACCTTTATGCCAAGTTTCGTAATAATCCCACCCTTACTTCTTGGTGCACAAATTTTTATCGCATTGAGTATACTTTAATCAAATTTGAAGATAATTTTAAAACAATTTTGTATACATTGTAATGGTTAACCTTAAATTATAAAAAAAAAAGAGTTAAAATATATTTTTTTTAAATTTTAGTCATTACTTTTTGATAATTCCATGAGTTATAATTGATAAGATTTGAATGTTACGAAAGATGTATGAAAATTAAATATACATTTCTAAATCCTCAATTTTTTTTTTCATTTTTTACATCATCTTTTGCTTATTATAATTGTTCCTATTTCTCAGAAACAAAAAATGTCTTAAGTTTTGGAGTCATTAATGTACATTGTGTGAGGCTCTACGTTTAAGGAGATTTAACTTAGAGTATCATAGAACGTGAGCAACTTGGAGCCTGAACGGAAAGTTATGACTTTTGCTGTTTTGGAATTTGAATCGAATTATAGACTTGAAAGGTGTGTGAATAGGATTGTAATTCACACGTCTAGAAATTTCAGGTGATTTGGGTTGGTGGGAATTCCAGGCTGCCTATTAAGACCAGAGTGTAAAGAACGAATTTATGCGATGAAACGAAAGAAGAGGAGGCGTTGCACTTCAAGAGGTAACACAAAGAATAGCAGACAGAATATAAAGGTGAAGAAAAATTCCTATTCTAGAACGCCAGAAACTTAATTTCATGATGTTATGTACCTGCGTAACCATGTAAGGGGGCTCACCTTCGAAGCAACAATTTTTCTCCTCCTCCCCCATATTCTAAAAGCGCCTTTATTATACCGTTTCTAGGAAAATATAGGTTTTAGTTATTTTGGTTCTTATGAATAATATCTTTATTCAAATATTAATATTTGTTTGTTAGTGTTTCAACTTAAAATTCAGGCTATTTATATTTATACATGTTTCTTTTATTTTAATGGGGAAATTTTCTGTTGGAACTGGACCAAGCTCGCGAGCTCCGAAAAGAATAAAATGCGATTCTGATGTATAACTGCATTACTGATATGTAAAAGGAATAAATAAACTTAATGCCCTCACTCTCTTTATTTATGCTTTAATCCACAGTTTTCAGATACTACATAATTTATAACAACTAATAGCGCAACAGCAATTTTCTTTTGTAAAGTATGAATTAAGAAATGCTACATATTTACTGTTTCGATTGGAAATTTCTGAAACATTTATAAATGCATTAGTATTATCCAAAGCTTTATGCTAACGACTTTTAATCAGTTAGAGCTCCAATTACTAAATAGTCATTAGACAGGGATTATCTCCGAACTGTCGTAAATGTCCAGGATTCTCTCGAGCTACATCCGAATCTCAATGGGAACTAGCCCTTTAATTGTGAAAGAGCCATTTATTTAAAATATCTTTAAATCTCCGAATAAAGAATTTTGCATACAAAGCTAGTGTTTTAAATTTAAAGGTAATGTTTATATAAATCGGACAAAAGACTGATATCCAAGTGTGAATCAAAAAATAATTCGTGTAAGGAATAAGAAATGGGAAGAGTGCAATCTATTTGTAACATTGTTCATTGATCGTTTCATCTTTTTCTGAGAGGCTCAAGAGTAAGACGCTTTTGGTGACTCAAAATATTTTTGGAATAATTTTTTTGGGCTATAAGACAATCTTCGTCTTCTTTGGGATAGATTCTACGGAAACAGCCCATTGATTTGAATGTTATTTCGTTTTAGATATAAAATAAAGAATTCACGTCTCAATAATAGTTACAACTTGCAGGAGTAGCAATTAAATGTAACCCATAAATAATTATTATACATATTTTGACTCCGTTGTAACAGGTAGCTGCACATACTGTTAACACCTACTTGCCTCATTAGTGCCATCTGTCGTCAGAATTAAAACAGAAGTTTTAAGCCATTATTCTAATTATATATATATATGTGGTCAGTAATTAAATGATTTTTTTTTCTTTCTGTAAAATATTTTCATTAAATGTATAACAATCTATAAGAACAATTGTAAAGGTTCATATAATAGAATGATATTTATAGGCATATTATAATGAAGCGATATGATTATTGTTTCATAGGAATAAAATCTACCGGAAAAATGTGCTGGTATTAAAACTGTTTGAAATATCTATTATATCACTTTGAATAACTTCGAAAGTATTTGAGGGGTTTTTAGAAGTTACAATATGTAGAGGATTTATTGACTTTTATTAAATGACACACTAATTACCAACTACTTACTTAGACGCAAGACGAGGGCTATTGGTGATAGCTGTCACAATTTTTAATTTAGTTAAGATTCATGGATTATATATGGACGTGAAAATTTCTAAATAATACACACATAAATGTTAGAAGAGTTTCAACTGTGAAATAAGTAGGCTCAGATATGTTAATATTGATATAATATTGCTTATTTATATCAGTTCTATGAAATATATTTAAAATTCATTTCGTAATATATTATAATATTTAGTCAGCATTCAAATTCAAAAATACAAATTTATTCATTTTTATAGTTAAACAAATCACATCTTTTATGAAATATATATATATATATATATATATATATATATATATATATAACGTCTAATTAGTTGGATTAGAAAATAATTATGGAACGGAAGTGGTCGTTGCTCTTATATACATATGTTTATAAGACAGTAATTAAGCATAATATTTCAAAATTAATTTCAGTTATTTTAATATGTGTAGCATTTTTACGCTTCATACTTTAATATTTCAGTTAGGAATAACAAAAATGACATTTCGAAATGAAGCTATTCTTAGTGAGCTTTATAAAATTTTATCTTTAATATTGCTTAAATTGTCAAAAATCCTCCATTCTAGTTCTAAATCTTTCAACCTTACCATTTCTTACAAGCTTTGAATTGAAATGACCTTAATTGAATATCTGATGTCCATGTAATTTAAATTAATGCTTCAGTTATATAATATAGTGCTAACTTTAAAAGTAATATTACTTATGTGTCGGTATGACAATACCTCATTAAGCTGTTACGATTGAGAAAAATCAGAACAACGTACAGAGTATGTTAGTTTTGCTTCAGTGAGCCGTGACTTTAACTACATGGATAAAATACAATTACTTTGTATTTAAAGATAAATGTTGCACCCAAAAAAAAGGTATCCCACAATCATTACAGGAATGAAGAGGAAAAATTAAAAAGTATGCGTGTATAGGATCGTGTGTGAATCTAAATCTTAGATATATTTTTTGTACCATATCGTTCCATATAATATTCGAATAAATTAAGGTTTCAAATATTGTTGACTCTAATTTAAAAACTATATCGAGGTAATATGCTTGTTCATTTTTTGTTTGCATACCTCATGATATCATTTATATAAATCAGTTCAATACCATTTGATAGTAATTGTTATATGAGCATATGTAGTTTGAAATGAATGATCATATGCCAATATTGCTATCCTGACTTATATTCCTTACTGTTTGCCCACACGATATTGTGTGTTTATATGAAGTACACATGATATAGTCGGAACCACCAATGCGTCTGCTATATATAATTGACTATAGTTAATTTTCCTAATAAGCGTTTCTGTGATTAGCTCTTTTCAGAAATTCTTTTGAGCTCTTTCAAATGTTGGCCGAATTTCAACTTCGAAAGGTTTCCAAGAAAATATCTTTCCTATAAAGAAAAGAAAAATATGAAGTTTAATTGTCAGATACATCATCTTATAAATTGCATGTCCAGTGAAAAGAGCATTCAGCATTCGCCATAATTTTTCATAGAAAAAATATTTAATTTATTATATTATTTTCCCCCATTATAAAATAAATTTCAGAAAAATGTTTTTTTTTTCTTAAGGGATTCTATTCACCACCTAAACAGCATATTTGGCAAACAAATACATAATTATATTCTTAATTCTGTGTGTATGTTTATGTGTAAATGAAATGTTCAATATAACTTACAAAAACCATCTTAGATTTAACAGTCATCCACTTTAAAATCAAAAATCAAATGAAATTCTTTTAAGAAGAAGAATAATTGTGTTTGTGGCGGCTTAGGCTATAATAGATGAATATGGTAGAAAAATGATCTTAACAATTTTAAAAAAGCAAATGATCATTTCAGACGCTAGTTATCATTGAAAATAAAGTTTCATACTATAATTAATAGTATGATTTCCTCCAAGCCATCAGATAACCAAAACAAATACTTCAAATATATAGATTTCTTAAATAAATATGTTCATGTGGAATGAATTGTATGTCTTGAACAAAAAAAAGGGAACTTGAATATAAACACTGGTTCTCAGCAAATTTTCATATTGATTTTATTCAAGTAATTACGATGTCATATGACATTTTATTTACTTGGGCTACTCAGAGAAATAGAATATGATATATAGAGGTAGAGCATGCTGTTAGATTGATTGATAGTGGATGTTGAGAATTGATGTTTCAACAGTTGGGATTATAAATGAGTTAGAAAAACGAGTTATTGATAAGCCTATTTTCTATCTATTCTATGAAAATAAAGTCATTTATATCTAAAAGTAAAAAGTTTTCTTTCGTTTTTTACAAAAGTGCTCAATTAAGTTGTATTACGTACAGGAATTTCATTTAATGTTAAAAATCACAGATAATTCAAGAATTTTTACATTACCTTTTACCGAAAAATGATTAATACACGAATAGTTCAAAAAAGCCACCAGAAAAACCATTTTTCAGAGCTTAGTAATTAATCAGAAAAATTGTAAGAGGAAATGATAATTTTAGTATGGAATATAAATTTTGTGGTGACTTCTTCAAAATGAGTTATGATCTAATGTCTCATTTTGTGGAGTTTTATAATGCATTTCTCTATAGTTTGGCCTTTCCTGACATATTGCATACAATTATCTAATTACAGGAGATTGTTACATATATTTGGAATAGTTATTCCTTATATATATATGTATAGTTATTCCTTATATATACTTATCCTTCAACTTACGAAACTTAGCTGTTTAAAAATTTATATTTTATGTTGCCTTTGTAAAGAACTTTAGTGACTAATTTTTCCATTTTTACGTTTAACCAAGTCCCTTATTAAACATAATTATGGATAAATGTAATTATAGAAATGTGTCATTTTCATGATAATTATTTTTTAAAATTATATTTTCATATAGGTATTACGCCATTGGTTCTAACGTTCCTTGCCGCCATACTATTGACCATACAACTTTTCTAAGTACCACCACATTGAGGAAGGCATGGTACACGCTAATTAAGTTCATTATAAATTTTCCATTAACCCGTTTGTTTAAAGGATTTTGATTTGTACTGATATTCAGTCATTTAATATTAGCTGATAAGTACCGATATTAATTTATTTGATTTAGCTGATATGTACTGCAATGTTTCTGAAAAATATGTAATTGATATTCATTTAATTAAATAAAAAAAATCTTTATTGCAAGTTATAAAATTTTAGGGTTTATTTAAAAGGTGTTAAAGTGATTTCAGGTACTTAAATTTTGAAAGGATGTAACCGTACTGTAATAAGAATTTTTCAATAACATACATTTATCACTTTAAGGCTTTAAGTAGGGAAAAAAACAGTTTAGTAACAAGAGGAATATTTTTCCTCGTGTATTTTCTCTTTGAGCAGAATTCAACCATTAATCTCATTATCTTTTTCTTAAAATACATACGCTGTACTCTTATTTATTTTTCCTGTGTTAATATTTAAGGTCATGTTATTCCTAAGCTGTTTAATGTGACATTGTTCTATATGGAGATTATTCTTAACATTACAAGTAGAGTTTCGATTTTCATACATATTCATAAGGAAATATTTCTTATCAAGTAATTTATTGAATGAATAATATTATATGTAGAACTTACAATTAATTTAATGATGTAAGAATATTAAAATATTTTGTTACACAAGTGTTTGGTCTGTGTATCAAATCTAACATCATTTTACTCAGTGTAAAGATTGTGCATAGGGACAGAATAAATACGAATTTTTTTTAATGCAGAAAGTAAGATATTTTTTGAAGAGGTGGAAAACATTTTTTTTATAAAATTCTGCAGATCTATATAAATCATTAGACATTATATATTAGGCAAGATAAATGATGAAATTTTTAGCTGATGTAAAATTTTTGTGATAGATCATTTAAGAAACATTTTAGAAAATATTTCTGATCTTATGGTTTTTTTTATTTAGCCTAATTGAATCATTAAATTCAGATTTTACACAGAATATCATTGTCATATATAGCACTTTTTTTTAAATACCTGAGGATTCTACAATCATTAGCCAATTTATATTTAAAAATAATGCAGAATTTGTTTATAAGAAATGGTTATAAAAATCTTGAATTTGGAATGTGTTTCAACGCCCGTTTTAATTTTCGATATTATTTATGGAAAACTAAATTTTAAAATAATATTTGCAAAAGCTACTTTTATTTTAAAATATTACTTTTTTTAATGAGGTTTTCTTTCTTAAAATCTTCAAAAAATATTTCCTTCTACAAGAAAAAAATAATCATAGTTTTATTAAAGGTAAAGTATAAATTTTTTGGGAACTTTACAAAAAAATTAAATTTTGTAGATACAAACCTACCCATATATAATTTTGAATCTAATGCAAGAAATGTGTTGATGCAGAGACAACGTAAGTTTTGGTTTGTATCGCTGATGTCATGCAATGCAATATATTGAAAAATATTTGTACGATGTTTCATGTAGCAATTTGATTATCCACCAAATTTTCACATGTATTAGAAATATTGTTTTGGTTAGTTTTATAATTAATTAGATTTTTTAAATATATTTATATCGCATTAGCAATGAAAGTATGTATGTGAACATTCTATAAATGTTCCTGTATAAACCAGAACACTCGCATGTTTTTGTCCAATCTGTTTCACTGTTTACTCCTATTGGACATTTTAAGTTAGCCTTAAGGAAATGCAAACAAGTTTTGAAAATGTTGCACTTTAGTCAATTTCCTCTTCAGTCAAGCAATATCCGCGCTTATAATGGACAATAAACCCGATTTAGAATGATGCAAATTTCCAACAAAGCGGCGAATACAAATACATCGATCCGCGAGAATTCCCTAGAAAGCGTTCAAAGTAACATTTTCCTTTTCTTTCGAACCGTTTTAATCCGGCGCCAAGAACAAAAGAGAATAATAATAACAAAAAATAAAAAAAAAAAAAAAATGTCTCGAATAAAAGCAAGGAGGGGGAAGGGGAGAAAAAAAGATCTCCCGAAATTTTCTCTTCATCGATTTCGGGAAAACCTCCTTTCCCCGTCACTAGATGGCGGTACCCACCATCTGAGCTGAGGAGAGGTGTCGGATGCTTTCTATCCACAGAATGGCCCGATAGTCCGATTCTCGCTCTCACTTTATCCGCGAGTTCTCTCCATATGCGGTCGCATTTAAGAGTTTGCTCCGACCGTGGAAGGACCTGATAGAAAGTTCAGGTTTTTTTAAAAGCGCGAGTTGAAGCTCTTACTCATGTTCTCAAATCGAAGGTCTGAGATAATTACTTAACTTTTGGTTTCTGGACCTTGAAGTACAGAAACAAAAAAATAATAAAATAGCCTTTAAATATTTCTTTGGACTATTCTGATGAACAAGTTCTATGGCAAAAAGGTAAGAATCTCTCTCGAAGAAACAGTTTTATGAGTGTAGTTAGCTTGCTTTTAGTGAAATTATTTCTGCACGGGATGTTTTTACAGAAGAGTGGTTTAAGTACTCAAACTTATTAAGAAGTTAAGCAAGGGAGAGTGAAAATTAAACTGTTTTGCAATACAAAAAATGAAACTTAATAAGTAAGGAAAGAAAGAATATTGAACTTTTTTATGTGCCCGTTTTTTGTATGTGAATGTAAGTTTTAATAACAATAAGTAATTTTTTTTCCTTCTTTTGCTGAAACATTTTCATTTTATTTCAAGTAACTATAAATTACAATTTATTTAAATACGCCAGTATTCATCCTCTGATATTTGTAAGCTTCTACCTAGAAAACAGTAAAAATAAAATTTGCGTTATGCCAATACTCTTACAACTTTTTTTTAAAAAAATTAAATGCTATTAGTCGATTACGTTGCTCATAAAACTAACTTCTACATAAGTTATTCATATTAAAGAGAAAATTAATTATAATAATACGTGGAATTTATGAAAAAAAAAAAGATTTATAATCATGAAACTCTATCTGTTTGAAGAAACAATTGGAAATGATTTAAAATATTCATTTATATTGTTATAAATAAACTAATATGTCATTTGAAATATATGTACATTAAATACCAGGTTAGAATTTATTTGTTCATATTATTCAAAAATTAATATTATACTTTGTTAATGACCGAAAAGTATTTCAACAGCAATTACCTTTATTTATGAGTACATGTAAGAAGTTGCGAAAACACGAACATTCGAAAGATTCATCACTCCATGTTACTCTAACTTTATAAATCACATTGATTAAATCCACTGCTTTCAATTACTGATGCAGAAGTTAAATTCTTGAGGAACATTATCAGGCATGGCAATTTTGGGAGAAAATAACAGATATCTTGTTATTTTATTTAGACAAATATGGCAAAGTAAACGTCTTAACATGCGTATGAATGCCGAAATTATATTAATACGTTATAATAAATTATTCTGAAGTTAAATTTAAAACTTTTATCATAAAATAATATTTAGGAATTAATTAATTTTGTATAAAATTAAGTAATCTTGCTCATTGAAACGGAAAATAATATTATAATACATTATATAACTTATAATAGTTCAGACACATTTCGTTTTATGCCTTTACCTTTTTTAAAGCTAATTTACGTAGTTCTTCTTTTGTTTTGGAGAAAAGTTCGGTAGATTAAATAATAAAAAAGTATGATTCTGAAAGTTATGTGAAAGACCGATACTGATGCAAGTGTATGAAACACTCTTATGCGCAACACGTTGCATACTGACCAGGGTTAGATATAAAAGATACCTTGTTAAAAATTAGTTTATTATGATTGTTATTAAAAATAGTATTGAAGTATCTTAAAGAAAACATAGTTTACAATGTAATATATTATGAAAGAATGAAATCAATAAATAGAATTTTTTAATAAATTTTTGTATTCAGAAAGAAATTTACAATGTCAGTCCGAAAAAAATTATAATTGTAATCTATGTTCATTGTGAGTTGAAAAGCACAGATTTGTTCTTACGTTTTAAATAAAAATATGTGCTACTTTTTTTTTAAAATCCTTAACGAAATTATCGGATATAAAGTATATTAAAATGTTCCGCTAATCTCTTGATCTATTTTCATAAATCAAACAAATTTCATTAGAGAACTATCACATTCTGTTTATTAGATGCATTTGTTTTTTTAAAAAAAATTAAGATGGTGTTATATTCTTTGAGGCAAATAATAATGGAAACAATTCGTAATAGAGAAGCTGAATACATTTTATACACAAGAAGCTTTCTTTTAAATCTTGAACATATTACCACATTCAAAGAAATGTTTAGAATAAGATTAAAATTTAAGATCTTCTCACAGGAAAGATACAAAAAAATTACATTAGAAATGCCGACTTTTCTTTGAAATATAACGAACCAAATGCCTTCACTGAACCAGATCTCAGTAACTAAATTTAAATAAATTCATAAAATTGTTTGCCTAAAGCACAACTCTATAAAAAAAAATACAAACTGTATTTTGAAATCACTCAGATTTTATTTTTGTGCTTGTTTCTTGATTTCAGCTTTTTGCGAATATTAAATTATTTTTCCGAATAAATCTTACGTATTTGGAGATTCGTAAAAACTGTAGTTAAACATTTGTGTTACACGAGTGATAATAATTATATTTTGCTCAGTTTCTTAAAAATTTTATTGTCTTAAAATATAACAACATTGCTATTTTTTTTTACTTTAATTCACCAATAATCCTAAGATTTAAATACTTCGGAAAAATAAACTTAAACTTTTTACACATTTCAACAACATTTACATAATTGTATCAAAGCTAGAATAGGAATTACTTATTTATTACTGTTTTAAACGTGCTTGAGTTACGGAGTTTTTCATGCATATAATTTGTAAATATTTTTTTTTTAATTTATTCACTTTACAAATGTATTATCAAGTAAAATAGACATTTCATTATAATTAATTTTTAAGTAATTAAAGAAATTTATTTTACTATATTTAAATACAGAAAAGTACTCTTATCAATCATTAGACAGATTAGAGTCTTACCAGATTTTAAGAAAAAGCTTGTATTTCAGGTGTATACTACATGTTATAAAATGTCATAAAGTGTTGACTATAATGTTTGCGCATATTTCTGACTCTAATACATTTCCCCCATGATTTCAGCTTCTTAAGTTGGGATAAGTAATAAAAGGATTGTAATTTCTTTTTAAAACAAACGAAAAATGCTTACTCAATTTATGAAAGCTTACTAATAATTTTATTAATGCATCATAGTCTGAAATGTTACTCTGTGTTATTTAAAAATTATCAAATGACAAATGTGTTTATTTCATGATTTAAATATTTTTTCTGAAGATGTATTTCCTTCTTTTGTTATGTGGTGTCATAAACATCTACAACTATAAAGGTTTAATAAGGTTACTATCTCTAAATTCCGTAATTAAATAATTTATTTCCTTAAGGAGTATAAGACATTGTTTTGGGATGCTTATTTTAATTTATTTTGCAATCTTAGAAGAAATTAGTGCAATTTATCGAGATGTTTCTGTTGGAAAAATGTATTATAGTACATGAATCTTATAATTATAATATTAAATAATGTATTAATACCTTTAAAAATATTTTTCTAGAATATTTTGAATATATATTAGTCTTTAACTGCTTTTTAATTTTTTATTCTTTCAAAAGTATTACGATGGAAGATGAAAAGCTCTTAAATAGAATATTCACACTCAAGGTTCATTTGTTTTCAGTATTTTTGGTTCTTTACATTGTTTCTTTCTGTATGTATCAAAGTGATATTATGTATAGTCTTATTGTTCTTCATGCCATAATTTTCATAATATATGCATCAGGATAATACGAGTATTTTTAGGATGAAATCCGTTCTTTGTTATAAATTGTTATAATAGTAAAAACAATCATGTGTTGAACTACAGATTCTTTCTAATAAAATAATCCTCGCTTTATGTCTCCTATTTGATAGTAAAGTATTATTAAGAGAATTACCAATTACCAGTTAACTTTGTGTAGACTTCAATTTCTCCATTTCTCATTATGTAAAAGTTAGCAAAATTAAAGTCTGATTATATATATATATATATAAAATCTGTGGCATCTAATCTAAATCAAAATCTAAATTATCTAATCGAAATCAAAAGTGTTATTAAAATGCCTTTATTGTCATCGTACGGATATTGTCCAGTAGTCCTAGTAATTCCTTAAACCTGGTCATATATTTCAAACAATTAAGCAAAATCATATCGATTCTTCTAGTGTAATATCACACATATTAAACTTTCTTTTAAGGGACCATTTTTCCTCTAAAAAGGAAGTGTAAATTTATTCATTTGTATCATTTTAACTCGTGAGGTATATTTGTTACTTTATTCTATTTTTTTTCTTTTATTATAACAATTGTGGCAATGGAGAAACATTTAAGGGCATGCTAAATATTTCAGTATGTTTAAGCGTTAACAATCGATTAAATATTTTAATCCTATTTTAACTACATGTTGATAATACATCTAAGAACGTCACGATGTCGATATAGTACAAAAGTCTTATTAAATTCGCCATAATGTAATATTAAAGTCATCATAAATTCGAATATCAATCTAGATCGGAAGAAATTTAAGTTGCTAAAATTAAAATAAAATGTATCAATATTTTTTTATAAATTTGAACTAAGAAATGAAATGTTTATATCAAAAATATTTCACTGTCAAATTTGAAATATTTCAAATATAAAGAATGATTTATTGATACATTAAAAAATTTGGTAACATTTTTTGATTAATTAAAATTTGTTATGTCTAAGGAAAAAAAGTAGCAGATGAGATAAAGTATCATTAAACCCTATAAATTAAGTTCACTTTAATGATCATACTTTACACCATCTACTATTTTTTCCATTTTAACATTTTGATTTTAATAATACGCTTTGAAATAAATCGGTAGAAAAATATCTTATTCTTCTAAAGTACGACAAATGCATAATATAATAATATATTTGGCTCATCTGAAGAATCTGAATAAAAACAATTCTGCCGGAAAACATCTGATGAAATAGTTTTGGAAGTTAATATCCTAGATAGAATACTGGTGGCTTTTAAAATTTTATTGTTATTAAATTAACAGCAAATAGCTTTTTACAGTAAATATATGCCTCAAAAATAAGCTACAAATTGTAATTCAAGACAAATAAAATCTTTCTAGTCTTTGAAGAAAGCGTTTTAATAAATCTGAATAGAAAATTAATAAAATAACAATTAAATGACAAATTCAACCTCAACACTGAATTAAACTGAGATTAAGCCAGTTTTGCAATACATATAATATATCCCTTTGTGTTTATAGACCATTAGATATCTGTATAAAATCTGATAAGTTAAAAAAATTACAGAAACATACGTTTGAAAAATTATGGATTAATTATCTAATACTTAAAAATTAATAAATAGCATATTTAATAATGAATGAATGAAATGAGGAAATTAAACAAAACATATATACTCGTCCCAGTGAGCAAAATTAATTGAATTTGCACATTATGTTGATTTCTAAAAAAATGCTGGACTGATTTTAATGAAATTTTGCATGATTATACATTTATGAAAGAGAAAGAGATATGCCATTCAAAAGTCATTTCATGTGTACACGATTATCTGTAAAGCTCATAGATCAGGGATGTCTGAAATCTAAGTTATGATATCGGCCTGCAAATGAATTTAAAATCGAATATGGTCCCCTCTCACGACCAGACTAAAAATGATAATATACTGAATGGGGAGCAATTGACGAACCCTTTGGCAGTCAATCCTACTCAAGGCAGTTTTTAGCATTGGGAGGGCTCTGGTTAAGGGATGGCGAGATACAATCGCTCTCCTAAAAATGTCCCTTGCGTATGCTATAAGGTAAAAGTCAGGAGATTAACTCGCTAATTCATACAGCGAATATTCTCACTTTCCTGGTAATAGTTGACTAGTTGAGCCCTTTGTGGAGGAGCACTATCATCGATTAACAGAAAACCAAGACCAAAATCACCTCTTGAAGTCAAACATGGGACTCCAAGATATCCTCTCTATACCTCTCGTATACTCACATCTCTATCCTATATATGATAAGGGATCCTTTGTCAAACACTAGCAGGAGTGTATTCTGATAAACAAAAGGCTTTCGACAAATATTACATCTCCACCACCGTAATGATCCTTATTCTAAAACGGGAGAAATAGTGTTATGTCCAGGGCTTTCTCCAGATAAAAGTGTTTCGAGAATAATTGCTTAGACTAAATTTCGACTCATCTGTAAAAAACACGATACTCTACTGATTTCTTATCTAAGTTGTATGATGTCTGCACATCATGCTAAATGCTTTCTTTTGAGTGCTACAATGAGCAGAACGCAAATAATCGGCATTTAACATATCAATCAATAACTTCCGAGACTAACATTGAAAACAACATTTTTTTTGCAAATTTTTTTTTTATTCATCAACATAACACCTTTTGTTAATCACCTTTTAGGGTGATACAATCGTTCCAACGCTTTTCCAAAATCCCCCCCCCCTACTTTTTCTAATTTTTTTTTTCCCGCAAGAAATCTTTTTGTTGCGAGTAAATAGCGATAAACAGCTTTCTGAATCATCGACTCGTTGCTGTTTTTGTTCCATCGAAAGCAATCGCGGCACCCCCTTGGAAAAAACCTTTTTCATGCTCAATTTTTCATGAAGGATAGTAAATACACTTCCATATGATATCTGTGTCATCTCAGCAATCTCACGGAGCTTCACTTTACGATCTTTCATTATAATTTTTGTCACTTCACTCACATTTTCCGGTGTAACGGCTTCCACAGGTCTACCCGAGCGTTCCGCGTCATTTGTGTCGGTACGACCACGTTTAAACTCGGCAAACCACCGACAAATCGTTGCTTTTGATGGACAAGAGTCCGGGTAACATTTTTCAATCCATTGTTTCGCTTGCACGGTGTTTTTACCCATTAAAAAAATGTTTTATCAGAACACGAAACTCGGTTTTTTCCATTTTTTTAAACAAACTACAAAACGACTTTACTCCAACTTCGATAACTCAGCTGTTTCTGGTCCGATCGACTTAAAATTTTGACACGTTTCAAGCAAAGGTTAATACTCTAGAAAGACCTGGTTACTGGTTTACTACGAGTGCCATCTCTGGGTTAGTCTCGGGAGTTATTGATTGATGTGTTAGGCATACAGACCTCTCTCATGAAGTCTTCAGGAAACTATAGATTCTGAAACTCGTGTTCCAGTGGCAGTATACAGCTCACGTGGGAGCTTTGAAGCTATAGCTTTCCTGTCTTGAGACTCTTAAATCATCATATAAAGATTTTCATTCGTCACTGAGAATCTTGGTCAACATTGTTAAGGTCTTCTCGAAACATATTTAGTGACCTGAAATGATTTCCTCTTTTTTTCAGACGACATAGAGCACTACAATGAACACTGTAGCCACCTGTGCAAGTGATTGGCTTCCCTCCAGTCAACTTTTATTTCATCTCATTCCGTCAATCATACTTTCCATAAAATTAATTTTACCTGTAATCTTATAAAATCTGTGCAATTCTTGCGAGAAACTAGACGAATGTCGTGGAGGAATATGAGCACAGAAATTCCCGAAAACCCTACATACCATTACGTTCCTTCCACAGTCACATATCCTCGGATACTAACACGTACGCTTTCGTATTTCACACCAATACTTGCACACTTCTGAGGCTAATTAGTACATTTAGTTCAATATGTTTTATACAAATATACACAATTATATACATATATATGTATGTATACTACGTGTGACACTAAAAATGCAACATCAAGAAGGAGTGTCCAGAAAATTATGCAAATTTCAGAGTAGACGCAAGTCATCGAGTTATGCGAATGATGTAAAATGCGCAGTTCTGCTCACGTTGAAGAACATATGAGGAAAGATCCAACGGAATGTTCAATATTCGTACCGTTATTTCTGCCTTTGAAATCATCTGAGAAAATTTGTTCTTCCCTCAGAGGACGCATGTAATAACAAAGAATACCAGGCCATCGTCAACGGAGGCAGTACTAGCAGACAGGTGAAGCGATTGGATTAAGAAGAGCAGTTAGTTTCATATAAAACATCTCATCTGACACACACCTGGTTGCATCCATAGTGGACCGACTGTGGCGAAGATAGTTGGAACAAGAAAATAAGGTAACTTTTAAGGGTATCGGTGCAGCCAAAGCGACGCCCGCACGCGTGGATGGACGCATCCACAGACAAGCAGTAGCGCACCTGGAAGTCACGTCTACCTCTCTTCTGCTGCATGGTCAAAACACCACGGTTATTTTCACATTGAATAGAACCATTTCTCATCATTTCGTTGCTAGTGGCCTGCACTCATGGTGTCCGTTAAAAAGACGGTCATTGACTTCACAGCAGAAATACAGCTAAAGTCTGAAATAGTGCCAGGGTCGAATGATATTGACGACAGAATGGCACAGGGTCGTGTTCTCAGATGAATTATACCAATGTTTATTCAGTCATAAGAATGGGGGATCAAAGTGGAGAGAGGTGCAATCCGGAAGCAGTTGTGGAACTCCCTATCGCGAACAGCTTTGCATCAAGGTTTGAGGCGTAATTGCGTACGCTTCATGCTGATAAAGGGTACTAAGCAGATCTGCTCTAGTTTGTATTCAGGGTACTTTGATGGCCATAGGATACGTGAATGTACTGTGGGCGTGGACACTCAGGTGCTGCCTAATGCCCTTTACCAGCAGGATAACGCCCTACAGCACACTGCTCGTATCATCCAATGGGGTGAGCCAGGTGTATAGATACTGGCCATTGTTCTCTCTTGTTATTTAACCAATTGAGCACATTTTGGATATGATTTAATTCCTTTTGCAGACCCTGCCACTGCCGAGTTCAGAAGACGAACTGTGGCAAATGGTTGGTAGGTAATGGAGAGCCATTCCTCAGGACACTACCATACTCTCATTTAATCTGTACTTCGACGTGTTGCTTCGTGTATTGTCGTCCACTGTGGTCCTTCAACTTACTGAGCCAGAGCTGTACTCATTCTCTCTCTCTCTCTCTCTATATATATATATATATAGAGAGAGAGGAGTGTTAAGCTTAAAATAATAACTTTATATTATATGGAATAATATAGTATATAAATTAATAAAATGAGTTTATAAGAATATCTGTTCTTCCTAAAAGAAACAATAGATGATAAGAAAGAGTATAAATATCTGAAACATAAAATAAAATAGGCACAATCTGTGGTTTTTAAAGTATTTATAGAAAAGTGGTTATGTAAATATTATATATATTTAAGTTAAAATTTTATTTTACTTAACGTTAGGTCACAAATGACGTATTATTGTAACACTATCATAGGATGGGTTTGTTGTCTAAAATCATTACAGTTTCATGCATTTTAATAAAAGAAAGAGTTTGTACGTATGTGTGAATGATGCAACAGAAATATTAGTAAACACAGTAGCATGAAATTTGATTCATAGTATCTATTAGCACTGATATACCTAGCAGCTGTTTCTTTGAAATCTGCTTCGAATGTTTTAAAATTTAAAATGACTGTTGAAGCAGATTTTGTTTTCTCTGAACAATATTTCTGCCCATGTTACGTCACTTGATGTTAAGTCTTCGTTGATTCTGACTAATTTCACGTATACAAATTCATATGATTGTAATTTGCAGCATAAGGTAATTTCTTAGAAATTGCTATATTTAGGAATTTGCTCATTTTTTGTTGTAAAATTATGATTCAGTTTCGAATGAATTATTTAATAATGTTACTCGACGAGCATTATACATAGAAATTAATATTAAAAACAATTTCAATAAAACACTCAAAAATTGTGCACAAGAATCTAAGATTTTGATTATTCTTCTGTTCAAAACATCTTTACTTATTCCTCAAGTCTCAAAATCAAGTACTTTTAGAGTAACATATATTGCTACGCTTTTCTTTCACTTCAAAGTGATCAATGTCTAGTAAAAAGGAAAAGACTTCCGCACTGTAACTATTGAACGTACTTTCAAATCAATGCTTCATTTTTTTTGTCACGTTTGTTTTTAATTTTTCTCTAACTTCGAGTTAGTTAAAGTTTTAATTTTTAAATTTATTTACTTAAATTTAATTATTCTTATTTTTCTGTAATCTTCTTTCATTTTCAAGCCATTTTCATAATTAATAATGTCGAAGAGATATTTTATTAATTACTGTGTAATAGCTCTAGAAAAAATATTACGAAATCATAATTCTTGTACCATCGGAAGAAACATGATTTTTAAAATGAAAAATCTCTTATGGGTGAGCAAATTATTTAACCTAACTCTGCAAATTGCTAAAAATAGAGTTTTTAAAATTTTAAAATTATTTTGTTCTGAAATTTATTGATTTAATTCAAACGGTATTGATATAGAGTTCCACAGAACCATATACCACTCTTTAAAAATGAAACGGAATAAAATATTAAATAATGAGAATTGTTACAATTTTTTAACTGGCCAACTTGTGTGAGCTTGAATTTTCCCTTTTTTCTCGCTAAAAATTTCCATTTCACTAAATGTAGTTCTGGCACATAATATTTCCTATTATATGTGTGTTTGTAATTATCTATAATTTTTCATAGACTATTTTGAAGATCGTTATATTTATTCATTCATTTGCTCCTTATTAAAATATACCGAAATATTTTTATAAAACTTTTGTTGAGCTTAGCATTATTTTAAATATTCCGCTGCACAAAAAACTGTTACTTTAATTAGTTAAACTTTTATTTGCAACAGACATTATATTATTCATGATATACTTTTAATTGTGTAAATATATGATTTCCTAAGAAGTGAATATGTAGTCTATGCAATATCTGAATATATATATATATATATATATATATATATATTCGCTTAATTTTACAATAAAAAATTTAGAAAATGAGTTTCTAAAAACTGTATGTCTTAAAATCAATGAAGTGATTTCGTTTTATTTTCTTTATTTCAGGTTATTAAAACTTATTTTCAAATTTTATGTTTCTTAATCTCCATATGAGTATATTTATGTCTTAAATTTCTTTGAATTTGTTTAATTATTCTGTTTCATGTGAAGTAAGTAAAATATCAGATAAGGCTTCTTCCTGTAATCTATACTTTTTTAAAGCAACATGGCACCGAATTTACAATTTTTAATTCCATGATTTAAAATTTAATTTATTGCATATCACTTGAATTTAAATATCCATATTTAAAGAAATTTTAAATTCAATTATAACTTTTTAAGAAATTAAATTAATTCAAATCAATAAGGTGTATTTCAACTATTGAAATTTTCACTTCATTCCTTAGATAGAAGCTATCATAATATTCCACATATAGCAGTGCATAGAATTTTCTGAAGAGTTAATATTTAATATTCTATTAATTTTTATTCTGAATTTCTACAGTAAATACGTTGAGATTTTGCATATTTCAAATTTAACAGTTTTCTTTTTAAATCAACTATAAGCTTTTGATCTAATTCTATGCGCAGTGGTAATAAATATATTATTCAGAATTAGCAGAAAAATTTCAATCACCTATCTCTTTATTCAGAAACTACCTTAACGGTTTGGAAGTAGAAGAATCGTCAAAAAATTATCATAGAGAAAACCAAGTTTTCATTTACTGAAAATGACTTAATTTATAATATTACTACACGCAATTTGTAAATACCGTTCGCTATATTTAACATGTATTCATCTAGAGTAATTTTAAAAAATATGAACAATAAATTAATTACAATTAAAAAAGAATATAGAGTACATAAAATTAAAAAATAAATAAAAAATTACGGTTTTAGATTTTAACAATTTATAAAAAAAAAATGATTGAATGTTTCTATATTTTATTTTATTTATTTTGAAAGTACATGTGCCAATTCAAAGAAAAGGAAAAATTAGGAATTTTTTTAAAGTAATTCACGAATGTATAAAAATGTTATATGAAATATTTCTATCAAAATATAAACAAAAAACAAGCAAGAAATATACATTTATTCAAATTGTAGGATAAATATGTATAAAAACTACACATAAGTTGCACATGATGTTAAAAAACTTTGAAGGATTTTATTTTAAATAAGTCGTAAATGTGAGAAAACTTGATATGATAATGTTTCTTTCTGAAAAACACACACGCATTACATAAAAGGTTATACGTTAAATATACCAAGACATAATAAATAATAATACAATAAACTATATATAAATTACACATGATATTAAAAAGCCTTTCTTTCAATTTCATAAACGTTTCTTAGTATAGGGCAAAATTAAAAGTTAGAAATATCCAGACTTGTACATGGTATCATCTTTTTATTTGTAAATGATTTTTCTCTTCATTTGCGAGTTAATTTGATTTTTTTTTCTGTACAAAATTATTTGAATGTGTCATTATATAATTTTGATTTAAATATTCTCCAAAACATTTGATGTAATATTCTCCATAATATCTCTATCAATCTCACTCCAAAGTTAATGAGCTGCTTTTAATTCCAAGCACCTGATGATTCTCAATGATTTTCATTGCACGATGTTTTGCTGTTTTCATACCAAATGTGAACGTTTTCAGAATCTTTTCTTAAATCATATTTTGTGACTTCGCATTCACGGAAATATTTCTATATAATAGAAAAGTCCACACTATATTCAGTAAGAATATCAATGACACATGCAGCATCAATCTAGGATAAATGCCTTCTAGTCTGTCATATACTATCAAATGATACAATTGTATCTGTAACTTTTCTTTGGTTCTGTAGTTCCTTTTTATGCTGATTCTCTGGTATAAGCCGTTTTTTTTTTTTTCTGTTGCTCTAGCAATACTTATGCACAGCATCATACTGAAAGTTATTTAGATATTGAGTCAGTATTAGTACGCATGTATAATTTCCCAATTATTCAGTAATGTTTATATATTAGTACGCATATATAAACATTACTGAAACCCATGCTAAATGAATTTGAAGATATAATAGAATGCATTGACACTTTTTAGAATTATCTGTGAATTTATAGCATTTCCGCATTCCTAAAAAATTATTTTCTTTTCATGAAAACAGTTTTCTTCCAGAAACAGCAGTGTATTTGCAAGTGTAATAAGTCTTAGTTTTGAATGATTCTTCCAAAACCATGACATGAATTATTACATAACACATCGATCAATAACTCCCGAGTCTAACATTGAAAACAACATTTTTTTTTTATTCATCAACATAACACCTTTTGTTAATCACCTTTTAGGGTAATACAATCGTTCCAACGCTTTTCCAAATCTTTTTTTTTTGCAAGAAATCTTACAGAGTAAATACGATAAACAGCTTTCTGAATCATGACTGTTGTCTGTTTTGTTCCCATCGAGCAATCAGCGGCACCTGGCGGAAAAAACCCACCTTCTATCTTTCAAAAAAAACCTTTTTCCTGGTCTGATCGACTTAAAATTTTGACACGTTTCAAGCAAAGGTTAGTACTCTAGAAAGACCTGGTTACTGGTTTACTACGAGCGCCATCTCTGGGTTAGTCTCGGGAGTTATTGATCGATGTGTTATGTTGCAGAATTAGGTGGCATTTCACTATATTCCACATTATTAAAAGTATTTTCGAATTTTGACCGTCTCTTATTTTGTCAAGGCTTATCAAATTTAATTTCAATTTTAATTCTTGATTTGTAGTAATGTGCCATCTTTTCATGCATTGCTTTTGCTGAAACATATTTCTTGTAGTTCTTAGTATTATTGTGAACCAATAGATTGTGAATAACATTTTGTGATATGAAGAAAAAAATGATTATTTAATAAGGAATAAAATTCCAATTTGGGACAGTAGAACTCTAAAATTATTTGAGATAAAATAAACGCACTAAATTCGAGGCGAACATACAAGAAATAGAAATTAATATATGTTTTTAGTTCACTTCACACTTATTAAATCCAGAAAAGTGAAACAAAAGAAACAAACTTGAATAATTAATTTTTCTAAAGGCTATCAAATAGCATTAATATAGGGTTTCTGAATAGAGTGGCTTTTCTTATTCTTTTCTCTTAAACTCGATATAAATCCGAAATGACTTTTTTAAAAAACAACATGAACTTTAAAATTTTACTGCAATGTTTTGATGATGTTAATACATTAAATTAGCTAATATAATATTCGATATTTGTATCTTTCGTACCAAGGCACTTAAAATGGATTTCTATATTTTTTAACAAAAATTAGAGATTAATATTAGAATATCATTTGAAAAGCTATTCACCTTTTTTTTTTAAATTTTTATCTGCAATGAAAGAATGCAACATTGTAACAAGTAGCCTTTCTGAGAAAAATGTATTTTCGAGAGATTTATAAAAAAATATTGCATAACGATCACTTAGAAAACTAATTTTAAAATAATAAGAAAAACAAGAATGATAATTCACATTTAAAAACTGCTAACAAGAAACAACAAAATAGATTTAAGCATATGATAAATTATAATAGAAAAGTTGATTTTGATGTCATTTTGAAATTAAAAACAATGCGATGGTATTTACGGTTTCAATTTTACTTAAAGTGGTACTATTTTAGGGGCAATTTTTTTGATACTCGTAACATTAAAGTAGAGAAGTTACAAAGTGTTCTTCAAACATATGCTAGGAAAATATTGAGGAATAATTCATAATGTTAATAATTAATCACAAAAATATTAATAATTCATTGGAATGTATTTCATCAATTCTTGAAATTAGGTATGATAATTTTTTTCCCAAAATCAAATTTTTGAGAATTTCAATTGGAAAAAACATTCATCTATTCCCATTGGAAGCTGAAATAAATAAATTTACAATGCAATAATCCTAAGGGAAGTGCAATTCTTTTGTAAAAGTCCCCCGAAAATTTTTTTAAAGTGGATATTAGCGAAGACAAATGCTCTTCGAGAAAGATTTGAGTGCGGGTTAAAAATTTATTACCAACAAATGTTTGTTTTCTTCAGACAAACGTAAGTGTATTATTTATTTATCTGAATTATTAAAACGTGACGTTCGAAGTACTTTGAAATAACTTGTCTTTTTCTTTCTTTTTTATTTCATTTTCTTTTATTATTGTTTCCTGTCTTCTTCATCTTGGGAATTAATTCTACTTTCCGAAATTGTTTGGGAAAAGCTATGAGAAAAATAGAAAGAATAAAAAATAATGAAGAAAGACGTTGTTATAAAAAATGTAACTAAAGGTTTTGGCAGTAAAAAAGAAATTAACTAAACTGAAGTAGGATAGGAGTGGGAATAAATTCTTTTTTAAACTTTTTTTTAATAATTTTTTTTCGATTTGTACTCTACAAATAAACTGAAGAAATGAAAAACGCCCTGCTTCACCCTTGAAAAAGTTTTTTTTTTTTCATTTTTTTGTTTTTTTTTTAAATTTTTGTTTTCATTTATAATTTTTGTCAAATATTTTTTTCCTTCACTCTACCAACCATCAGTCTTTCTCTATATAAATAAACTGAAAGAGAAAATAACAGAGAGAAGAAGAGCACTTTTTTTTAAAAAAAAAAATGAGACGTTGAATTATTAAATGCCACCTCAGGAAAAAAATACTTCACTTAGAGAAGAAATTGGAGAAAAGACTTTGAGAAATTGAAAGCCATCTTCTAAGAAGATGAAAGACAAAAAAAGGAAAGAGAAAGGAAAACTTTTTAGATTTATATATCTATGGGGTTTTCGTCAGAATTTTTTTTTATTTTAAAACGAAACCGGATGATCTCCTTTCCCTGAAAGGCAACCTCAAATGAAAGAAAATATCAAAACTTTTGAAGTTACTTTACGACTTCGTGAGCTCGTGTACTCTAAACATATTATTTTCTTCGTCCCATGTATATTTGGAAGTAAGTTTATACCTGAAAGATATTTCCCCCTAAAAAGTATATCAAACATAAATAGCACGTTTTATTTGTGTTTGCCGGAAACAAACTATTTTTTATGGTTCCAAGTTACTAAGTCTTACAGTTCTCTAGAATTAATATCCACAAATGAGTTCAAATTTAAAAATTGTTCAGTTTGGTAAAATTTAAAATTGAATAAATGATTAATTATATTCAATTCAAAGCGTACGGACAATTTATAATGCACTTTTTAATCAAAGTTTCTTACTATATAATGGTGTATTTATTTTAATCATTTTTAAGTGGTTTATGCAGTAATAATTATCAGATATATTTTTAAAAAATATTTCTCTTCATACGAAATTGCTTAAACTGAACTAAATTATAAAATACATGTTTGCAGTGTCTTGACTTATTTAAGTAAAAGGTTCAGTTACAAATATCTAACTCATTTAGACTAAAGAAAGGAAATAAAACATGTCATCAATATAAAATCACAACATTGATGTAATTTTAAGCAATCATTTATCGTGACTTTAACATCATATTAAAAGCATTAGAAATTGTTTATTCATTGATATTTAGCAATTTCGACTGTGAAATTCCAAAGCGAAAATGCATTTCTGATTGAAAGGCAGAATTATCTTAATATAACAGCAAAATATTTTAGAAATTCTTATTATGTCTTATTATAATTATATCAAAATTAGAAAATAATAGAAATATTGTTTTTTATGACCATTTGGATGAATCTTAATTTCTAGAAACGCATATTTCTTCTAAGTGCGAATGTTTTGGTCTAACCCTTATCCAATGTTTTTATATGATATAATACATATTTATATATATAATATTTTAATAGATGAATATAATTTATAGCCTGAACACCTCATTTACATTATTTGAAATTTTTTTCTTCACTTCCGATTAACCTTTTGAAGACGGCAGATTTTGTGAGGAAAAGGCCCTTAAAGACGGCGCCTTAGGCGATGTTTACTTCCCCCTTTTTTTATCGCTCATGGATGGCACCATACATAGGCATACAAAAGAAGCAAAATAATTGCTGCTGTCCGCAGTCAATGGGGATGTTCGCGGCTTAGAAAGTCCCTAAATACAAAGAGTCTCCCTTTCTTAGGGAAACATATTTTCTTGGAGATCTGAATTACGATTTCAGTACAAGAAAATTTGAGAAATTTATTTATTTTATTTTTTTAAAAAAGAAATTATTTCCTAACAATTTAAGCTGCTTTTCACCTAGATTTCCTTTTTCAATATTATTGAGCATTGAGAGAAATAGCACAAAACAATGATGATAATATGAAACATTGCATAAAAAAAAATGAAACGCTTATTTCATTGTAGACAAAGGTACACACAATAAACTAACCAAATTTAATTGATATTATTCAAGTAAAATTTATTTATATTTTGATTTTCAGTAATTTTTTTTAAAATAGATATAAAATATTTTAAATTTATTTTTAATTCTTTTAAATGCAGGAATTTGATACACACCTGGTGTTAAAACTTAAAATAATCAAATTAGAAATAAGAAGAAAATAATATGATACTTCATAAATTGCACGTAATTATAATCAGTAATACAAAATAAAATAAAAAGCAAAATTGCTGATCCTGTCTCTTGATGTTATAATGTAAAATTCAGACTTTCTCAAATCGATAATGAAGTAAGTTAAAAAGCTCTTATAAGTATTCACAGCATTTGTATAACAATAGACATATCATCATAAATAAACTATGCTCTTTTGGAAACTTCATTATTACTTAATTTATAATTGTTTTTCTCTTTTAGAACATGCCACAGAAATCTTAAAAATTTAAACACTCTTAAGAATTTTCTTATATATCTTCCATGAAGGAATGATACATTTGATGTATAATTGTCATTTTTTATTGTTCCATAATCCATTATACTGTGATACATTAATATTTAAAATATTGAATGAATCCTAAGATTAAGTCTAAATTTTATTAACAAGCATTTTTCAAAAATGAAAACTTTATTTTTCTTTGATCTAATTCTTCCTATATATGCTGAAAATTATGATAAAATATTCACTATGGCAAATAAATGAGATGAATAAAAAGCAAAACCATTAAAAAAAGGTGTTTCGCATTATGCTCTAAAATGTGAGTATCCTAAGGCTATAAATGTTGGCCTTTGTTAAATAGTGCCACATTGTAGTTTCCACATGTTTTGACGGTTAGGTCAAGCAAAAGGTGACGATTAGGTGTTCCAACATGTAGCAGAGCTGATACGCATTAAATCAAAATCCTTACGTTGCCGCGGTGTGGAAATTAGAAGTGGACGCTCTAGCTCGGCTATCGTTCTCGTTACTTGTTTAAATTACGAGCTCCGTCTTACTACTTTGTCCCTTATGTTACTTGTAAATGAAATATTAATAATTTATCAGTTTACCTACGTGTTCCTAAAAATAAATTCTTTAAATGCACATAAGAAATTTAAAATTATTTTTTTTCCAATAGTAATAAATGTTTCAATTAGTAAAAAAGAGGAAATGCTTTGAATTTTTAGAATACTTCTAGTAAAACGCAAAAAATAAGCTGATATCAAAGACAAAATATTATGACTGCAAACATTTTTAAGTTGCCGAGGAGCTTCATGCATCTCGGTAATCTTGTTTATATAAAAGGAATATATGATTCTTATTTGTACTTAATTGTTTCTTTTGCAAGTAATGACAACATACTGGAGCTTCTTACCTTTTTTTCACTTTTCGTACAAAAAGTTATATTCTTAACCTTTAGATAATCCTTACTTTTTATTTAAAATTTCAAAAGAATTGCATAATATTGTTTTAATTCTAAGATTACTGCTCT
Source organism: Nephila pilipes (assembly GCA_019974015.1). Taxonomy (NCBI): domain Eukaryota; kingdom Metazoa; phylum Arthropoda; class Arachnida; order Araneae; family Nephilidae; genus Nephila; species Nephila pilipes. Next base: position 180,751 of record BMAW01066191.1, read on the forward strand.
GATTTTTGTGCGATAATAAACTGATTTTTGTGTGTGATTTTGTGCATATGATAGAGCCAAAGCCAATACATTCCTACGAAGACAACTCTTTCGATCAACATTCAAAATAATTACAAAAACCTTTCCTTCTCAACGCACAGACTCCTCAATCGGTTTAGAAAAAACTGACAACAATTTTTCTTTACTTTCTTCAAAACGAAGGAAAACTTTAGCTTCAAATATCGTTTTTTCCCTCCCCCCCACTTCGTCTGGACAGTCCCCTAAGTGACTGGGTCCTTTTTACATTATCTCTCAAAATCTAACACAATATCAGTTCACTGAACGGTTATTTTCAGTTTCCCGATAGCGTTCGCAAAGTAGAAGGCCTTCGGGTGCCTTAGAACGCACCCGAACATTCCTTTCTTTGTACTATCGTACATAAAAAGTGTGACTCATGAATAAATAGGCGAGAAAAAAAAAAGAAAACGAACACATTTTTTTTATTTCAATGTAACTATCTGTTAGATTCTGATTACATTTATTTTTCAAATATATTTTAGAGTATTTTGCAAATCGTTATTATTATTATTAAAGAAACTTATTATATTTTTTTTTTTAAAAAAAAAACTTTTTTTAAGTTTCGAAAAATCAGGAAATACAACACTGTAGAACTTTTAAAGTATAATATATAACAAAAGCAAAAATTTTATTCTTGCTTCTAAGGTTTTTGTATAAATCGGGGAATTTTTCTTATGCTAAAGAATTTGTAATATTCGTCTCCTACAAATTTGAAAGAAAAAATATCGGAATTAATAGTTTTTGTTTCGAAGACTCAACTTTTATACATCAATTGTCATAATAAAAAAATGTCGGAATTAGTTTCTTGCTTTTATAAATTCGAAAGACTACAATGTACAGTTTTAAAAATCTATAACAGATATTTCTGTAATTTTTTTTGTTGCAAATATTTTTCCTTTTTTGTTGTTTATACACGATTTAAAAAAAGGTGTTTTTTTTTTGATGTTTCGATATAAAATTCTTAAAAACTGTTTTTCAATAAGCATAACTTAAGATAACAATAAAAATATGCTTCTGTACAGCAATACATTGTGTAATTATGCACAAATTTTCATCAAAAACAGAATGCAAAAATTGCTTCAAATTCTCCACAAATATATTTTAAGTAGTTTTACAGGTATAAAAGTTAATAAAAATGTAGAACTGAGGTATTTTTAAATCTGCAAAATGCATAGCAATACGTGTATTAGTAAAAAAACATTCATTATGAAAATATGTAATTATATTCTTTAGTATGAAAAAAATAAAATAAAAATCATAAAAAAAAAATCACCACTTAAAGTTATAACACTTTTTTGAATAAACTTTGGAAATAAAATTTTTGTGTAACATATATTTCTTAGTAATATTTATATATATTATTATTTGAATAATAAAGTAAAGTGGAACCTTTTAATAATAAAGTGGAACTAGAAATTAAAAATTTATTTCCAAATAATTAAATATTGTTTAAGTTCAACATATTAATCCAATAATTTCATTACAGCGGCTCCTTTTATCACATTATTTCCTGTAAAAGGTAAAATTGTCGCTTTATGGGTTATTTGTGGGTCGTTCCAGATTTTTTTATTTTGTTCTTCGGAGACAACCTCATCTTCAACCTCTCGACTCAAATTTAAAGATTGATCTAAATCATCTTCCTCATTTTCTAACTCACAATCAGAATCAGAATCATCAAAAATTTCGTCTCTAAATCAGCTGAAATATTCTGAATCTCTTCCGTGGGAAGTTCTCTTTTACGTTTAGGCATTTTTTTTTAAAAAAATCAAATTAATTTAAAATGAAATGATTAAGTAATCGAGATGACAAAATCACTTACAAAAATAACTATGCACTCACCGCTAGTGAGAATTTGAGTATGAAGGAAAAAAGAGGGATTTTTAGGTAAGGGTGAAAGAGGAAACTCTTCCCCCCCTTCCTTCTGAATACAAAAGAAACCGGTCAAGCAGATGATGTTCCGGGGCTATAATAGGCCTCATGCTGATTCGAAAGCTGTTTACAGGGGAAAGCACGGCTTGGCCGCTACATCGGTCAGCGCCGGCTTTTAAGGGTATATTCCTTTTGGCCTGTAGATCGGCCAGCCGTACTCAAAAGGTTAAATTTTACAGTTACATTTTCGAATGGCTGAAATACATTTAATACTATAAATATTCAGATAATATTTTTTCGAATCCCTTTAACTAAAGCAATTAAATGTCACAGTTTTCAGAATTTTAAATCTTAAACTGATTAATATTCAGGCAACTTTGGTAAAAAATATTAATTTATTTTTATCTATTTTTATCTGAAAAAAATTAATTAAATATGAAAATGATGAATCTTACTTGAATAGTCGACATATTTCCCTTTGAAGAAAAAGATCTTGAGCTGGTGAATAAATCAGAATCTAGTTTATATATAGAAATTGTTAACCTCGTCATTTTTTTCTTCAATGTAATTAAAGTACGTTTTGTTGATGAAATTATTTGAAATATTGAAATACTAAAAAAGAGCACTTAAAGTATAAATAATCATTTTTGCATCAGCATATGTGTAACTTAAAGTAATTATAATTTTATTTGAGCTGACCTAATTAATTGTATCACTTAATTATTTCATCAGTTACAAAATGTAATAATTAGTTTCATGGAAAAAAAAATTTGAAAGTCGGTCTGACAAGATTATTCTTAACATAGTTTAAAAATATTTTTTTTTGCATCAAATTCTTTAATATTGCTTTCCTTTTTTAAGTACTTCATTCTAGTAAAAATTTCACAAGATTTAAAAATTATAAGAGATACTTAACCATGTACAAACATAAAGTGAATAAAGCTTTTTTATTGTTAGAAAAAATGCACAGCAGAACAAAATAGTGTTATCTCTGATTTTTTTCAGTTTTCATGACTTTCTAATTTACAAAATCAAATTAAAAGCTCTAGATGGTAAAAAAGTATAAAAAGATCGAGACAAATTATATACTTTACACTTTTTTCTTTAATCTAGTCCCCCCTCCTCTCCCTTGTCAATTAATATTTTTATCTTAATTTTTTGACAAAATTATTGCAAATTCCATCGTACAAATTTAAATAGGTTTTAGATATACACTAGTTTCAATTAAAAAGACTTTTTGGTAAAATGAGGCTTTCCGGAAATGGTTATTTCATTAATTCCCTTACGATATGAACTTCTAAGATCTGCTTATTAAATTGTATTTTGGAAAACTTTTAAGTTTTAAGTTATCTTCAAATAAATTTCTATTAACTTAAGTTTGAAATTTGTTGAGAATGTAAATAAAATGAAAACAAGTAAAAATTACTTCAAAAGACGAAACACGAGAACCTGATTTGAGAAATTCTAAGAGCGTGCTCGCCTTATTTGTCTATAAATCAACATTTAATAAGTAAAATATTTATTTCGTTCCATTATTTATGCTTTAAAATTTGTACTTAAGCCCAAAATCACTTTTTTTTTTCTTATTTTCAAAATTACAAGTGTTCATAGAGGGGGAGAGTAAAATTGGAACATAGTATTGAAGACTTTTTAAGTTGTTTCAATAGAAATAACATCATTCAATAGAATTTCATATGTTTTGTTACGAAGAATTTATGTTACTTGAATTTTTTATGTTGATGAAAATTTAAAAAAAGCCGGTCAGTATTACAAAGGTACAAACCTGTAGAAACTGTAATGACTAAAAAAATCTAAAGCTCAAAAATAATAACATGTGGAATGGTAAACGATATGATTTATGTACTAAAGTATGACGAATAAAACTTGTGTCTCGACTGATACGTAGCCCGCAAATATTGCAAAAATCACAGTGAAAGCATAAGAAACTATGATCACTTTATTGAACCTAATTTTAACTAAATTCTAAAGATAAAGCCGTAGAGAAATTTTGTAAGAAATAATACATCACATATATTTCACAGGTAATTTCTAATATATGTATTCAGTAATATTTTATTAAGTAAAAAATGAAATAACTGATCATTAAGCATCCAGAATAAGACTCTCAAGTCTTACGTGTGAAGCGGAAAATATCACTAAAAAAAATTAACTTGAAATTGTGTCAACAGGTATATATATATATATATATATGTGTATATATATATATATATATATATATGTGTGTGTGTGTATGTATATATATGTACATATATACATAGGTATAATATGTATATATAATATATATAAATACAGTATAAACATATATATATATATATATATGAAACTCAAATGGAACAAATCACAACAAATAAAAATGCAAGAATATCTAATATTAAAGGAAAACTTTTAAGAGAAAAAAATAATAAATAAGGAAATCAGTAAAAACATATTAATATTTATGCAAATCAGATAAAAGTTTACTTAAATGATTAAGCAAACTAAAATGTAAGACCTAAAAGTCAGAATATTCCAAACAAGCTATAAAAAAGTATATATATATATATATATATATATAAATTTTCAGTGTTCCAGCACAGGACTAGCTACTTGAACTGGACAATAGCTAGTAACTAAAGCCCAAGCCTACGGGCTATAGAAACGGAGATAATCATCACCTGATAAGGCTTCTTAAGATTTAATATCAATGTATCTGTGTAATTATCTGCATAATCATTTCCTTTCTTCCTTTAACTAACTTTCTCAAGCATTCTATTTCTGCACCTGTAAGCTTTGCTTTGTGAAATCCCACTTTAGGTCCGGCATGAAAAGCTCCTAGTAGCTGTTTTGCCTGGGTTCCTTGTTCGGACGTATTTAAGCTCGCGGTAACCTTTGATTGACCCTCTTTTTACCCTGCCTGTTATCATTAGAAATAAGCTCTCGTTATTGTTAAGTTTCTGTTAATGATATACTTTCCGCTTTATGCTCTTTTCGATGCTTGCACACTATCGCATTATGATTTAATAGTGTAAAACATCTTCAACAGAAATTTATACATATATAGTAACTAATAATGAATAAGCTCGATTATGAATACGGAATGTTTTTCAATTTAGTGTATTAAATTATACGTTTTATAGTTTTGTTTGTATTTAAAGAATTTTGCAAGTAAATTTTTCTGTTACACACTGTTCTTTTTATAAGAGTGATCATATGAATGAACTTTGTATGCTTTCATAATTCCAGAAAGTATAATATAAACTATTTTCATTTTGCATGCCTTTAATCACTACAATGTCGGCGTTGCCTGATAGTTTGTTGTTTCAATATTGGAAGTAAAATTAATATAGTTTGACAAAAATACTTCAAATTCATATAAAGGATGAGCTTGTTTTGTGTAGAATTTGTTCGTAATTATGTTCAACAAAAAAAATTAAAAAAAATAATTGAGAAAAATCTAATACAATAAATTTGTATGCATTTTTTTAAAACCAAAATAATACACTTAACTAGTTGAAATAATTTATATCTGAATGGAGAGAGTGTCTAAGAAAAAGTAGAATACTGTGACAAATTTTGATTTCCCATACTATATGTTAATCAAAACAACACTCGATATCATTCGATTTCATAACCTGAAATGTAATAAAAACTAACTTTTGTGCAGAACAGAACATGTTTTGTAAAAGAACGCATAATCGCAATTATTAATTTTGTAAGCAATTTAATCATTATTATTCATTTATTTTTGCTTCTTTTAAATACCAAGCATTCCAAGTTTTTGCTATATTTAATGAGATTGTAAAATATACTGGGGTCTTAAGAATATTAATTTATATTCAAATTACTCCACTATGTTCCTAGAATATAATTAATATTTGAAGAAATTATCAATGTATATTACATTTCCTTAGAGCTAAGACTTGTTTCATGTATTTGAACTTTTTCTACGTGGTTTTCGAAAAAATGATGTTCGTGTTGAAACATAATTATTTTATTTTGAAAATTTCATAATTACTATGCAATAAAAATCAATTTCTTTAAATTATTACAACTTACAATTTTCTTCAGATTATATAAACTCGCATATAAATAGCATATTATAGCCAATAGATTTCGTCGCATATTTTGCAGCATGGAAAATTTTGTACTTGTACCAAAATTTAATTGAAGTAATAAAATATCAAGAATTTATTGCATGATACAAAGAAATTAAAACATCACATTTACCAAAAGGTCTTATGCGTGCTTAAAATTGAGTAGCCGTAAACTTAATTGAGTCTTTTGACAGCACTGAAACATTTTTTTTTATCACAAAACTTTTATTTACTGCATGTTCTAGCAATATTTTATTTTATATTAAGCTTTCTGTCGGTTTATTCAACCAGAATAATGATGAGAAAGTACTATTAATTCTCAATGGAAGCTTTCTTTTTATATGTTTAGAACTTCCAATTTGCTTTAGATGAAAACAAAATGTCTAGCAAAGAAAAGAACTATGAATCAATAATATTTTGCTTAAGACAAATAAAATATAAAAAAAAAATCATCGTATGATTAAAAAATATTTCTTTGTTTTTTTCTGATATCCCCAAATGAAGCAACTCTCTGGAGCATGAAACTGCAAACATTCTCGATTAAGAAGTACAAGGAAAATATTATTTGAAATTTATATAAAAATAATCCTGTACAGTCGTAAGATCAAATTAACTTTATAATCAATATATTCTTATAAAAATTAAAATTTAATATTTTATCACAAAAAACAATTAAATGTATTTGTAAAACGATTTATTTAACTTCTAATCCAAATAATTTAATTAATGCAGCAAACTAAAGCATTTGAACTTTAAAGTAAAAATAACTAGTTGTATAATTGCACAGAAAGGGAAAAAAAAGGTGTTAATATTTTGTTATTTTACGTAGATACTTGTACATTTTGTTTTATACTCCTCTAAACCTATTAATTTCAACTATAATAAACGTACAGTAATGATGAACCTTCAGTATCATTATTAAAATATAAAATGCGTGATTATAAAGACTTTTTAGAGACCTTTTCAATATAATTCTTATGTATGAAATAGGTTAAATAAAGACAAAATTACTTTAAAGTAATTCATTTTTCATTCAATGAACTTATTTGAAATGAATAAAATGGTATTTAAAACAGTCTAAAGGCCTTTATCTTGCAGCTCAAATTTTCTGAGGAATTTTTATATAAAAAAATGCATTATAAAAATTTCGCATCAAAAGAATTGGAGTTTGTATGATTTCATAAAAAAATATGCTCAACATGTAAGTATTTCACTTCACCCAAATCACCATTTTGGGTGATTCATAGCTCAATAACTGGACAATGGTAAGGTTCAATTAATGTTAATATAAGATGTTGATAAATGTTAGATATAAAATTTACATAGAAAATTCACATATTTTTATTCCTTATTAATAGATTTATTTGTTATTGGTGAATTGTATAAGTTCTGTACTTTACTTTTAAATTTTTTTCAAACATAAACATTAAAAATGTATAAAACTATTTTTAAATGGGCGCTTGATTTTTATGTTATTTACGATATATTTTTTTAAAAGATTTATCTGTATTTTGACTAACAAATTTCAACAATTAACACTTTTGTTATGTTTTAAAACAATTTCTAAAATAAATGGCAAATAAAACAGTTAAATGTTACATGAATATTTTTGAGAATATGATATTAAAAATGCTGCAACATGAATAATAACATAAAATGCTTTAAGCTCTTTGCAACATAAAATGCTTTAAGCTCTTTGCAACATAAAATGCTGCAAAAAGTCTCAAGTACTCGTATTTTATTTATGAAAATGAAAATTAGAATTGCCTTAGAAAATTAGATTGAAAAAAAAAATTAAGTTATTTCAAATTTTAAAATAATTCCTTTTTAGTGCTGTGTAGAAGTAAAAAATCCTATCATATAAATTGCTATTTTTCTTGTTTGTAAGGCACTTCAAAGTCGCAATTATAATTCTTGACTTTGTATGAAGTTAATTATCTGGATATAACGGATAGTGTTGAAATTGTTTTCATCCATCATATATATTATAATAAGTCATCTTATGTCATAAGTCTTGTCATGGAATTATTTTTTTCGTATGAGAAGGTCGGCCCAATGCATGTTAACTATGCGTAGTAAGGATTCATCCTCTGAAATAAAGTTAATTAACTCTTTTATTTTGTTTCTTGAATCTTTATTGATAATGGCTTTTCGCAACCAATTAATCATATTCTTTAGATACGTAGCTTTCATAAATGTCAATAATCAAATATTCTTTAATCAAAGCAGCATGTTGGACTTCAGTCATATTTTCATGGTTCAAGTCTCTGCAGATGTTGCTTTTCACATTCGGTCATATATGAAAGATAAAAGTAATTATGGATTACCTTAATATTTGGTTACATTGATCAGTTAATGATGAAGAATGGATGATTAAAGCACATTAATCTATTGAGTATGTGCATTATAAAACTAGGAAGATTCAATTAGAATATCTTACAGGTCAAATAAGTTCTCATTTATTGACTAAATTTTTACTAAATTATCAATTTTTAAAAGCGGTATATTTATCTTTTTTATGTAATTTATCATACTCTTACGAAGCATATTGTAAAATAATTTTTCTGCACTTTTAATCACTAATACTCAGTGTTCTTTGTTTGATGAACTGAATTTGAAACAAAATTGTCAAACGCCTTCCCAGAATAAATCACTAATTATTAGAGAAAAATGGGGATTGGAACTCATTAGCATATTTAAAATTATGAACATTAAAATACGTGTTTCTTTCTTAACACATTAAAAATAAATACATACGTATATTTATTCACATGAAATTTCAAATGCATTAAAAGTGTTTTCTTGTGTGTAATTATGAAAACTTATGTTGTTTATCTTAAGTATTAAAAAAACTGTGTGGTATCAGGATGCGACTAACGCATGTAAAATTTATCGTATGATATGACAGCAGATAGCAAGACTAAACGTAATTCGCTGTCAGTACAAATATAAAACGTCTTTTTACCGTCCCAATTCATGTTTAAAGAGAGAATGTATATTTGAAAAATTATTCTACTTTATGCATGGCTTTAAATATATTATGTCTTATATTTTAATAAATTACATTATTGAAAACCAATAAAAATATTTTACAACAAATTCTTACAGTGAAATATATGCTCAATGAAAAATAAAAACAAAAAAAGAAATTCGTTGCCGAGATATTTGTCTGAACTGCATCGTAATAATATCCACTAAGAAAAATTTTCGCTTAAAAATTACTTTAGAAGACAAAGTTTCAGTTGTTCTAATTTTAATAAATATAATTATTTCTTATGTACTAATTACGTTGGAGTTCATTAAGACTTATCTAACAGGCATGGGAGCATCAGTGAGATTAATGAGTAGTCTTAGTAAAAAATTTCAAGGGAAATAATTTCACATTAATGTGATAAAGACAGCCAAGAAATCGCAATGTAAGAGCCTAATGAAGACAAAGGGGCTATGAATTTCAATTTACTACTTTGAAACCTGTTAATAAGAGAAGGAAATAAATATATTTTATAACATGTCACTTCGAGTTTCATTACAAATTAACAATATCCACATTATGAATATGAATAGTAATATGAACCATAAATGTTATTTAGACTATTATTATAGAGCTATTCACACAATAATTCAGTTAAATATACCTAAATAAAATTATTTTATATTTTGATGAAAACATTTTATCAAAGTAAGTGATGCATCTTCAACGTAATTTATCCCTGTATAATATATTAGTTTATTTGCTACTATATGAATTGAAAATGAGTTATATATTGAGCTTATAAAGTAAAAATAAAATATATTGCTGTAATTCTGGAGTTTCACTATTCCCAAAACATTCGCCTATTTACTGTACTCTTAACTCATCTCCATGAAGCTCTTTGTAGCAGTAACTCACACCATTGCAAAACCCATTAACCCGAAGTAACATTTGGAATGGACAATCGTTATAAACGCTTGCATATATATCAGCTTGCACAACTGTTTATCAAAAGCCAATTAAATTGTTCTGTCTAAGTTCGACAGGAAAGATATATAGCTTTAATTTTGATTCATTTATAAATAGGTTGTCACGGCCATATATGACTCGAATTCGGTAATTTAGAGGAAAAATGTCTTCAATTTGGTATTTCGGTGAGTAAGGGTAGCTTGATACAGATATATTTAATTTAATTTAGAAATTTAACTATCGTTTTGCTGAAGATAGGATACATTGTATTAATTTATGGGAAGCTTAAGAGTGGCATGTAAATCTTATAAATTTTATAATGAATTTTACAATGAATGTCTTGTATTAAAGTAAGTTTAAACAAAGGAAGTATCCATCTCTGGAAATATATGTAAATGAATATGTTGTTTTCCATTTCATATATTTTGAGGTTATATAAAATTATTATCCTATCATTCAAAAAAAGTTTTCATTATATTTATTTAATGTTTAACAACTCCATATTTTAGAGTATCACATTTTGAAAATAACTAATTATTAGAAAACTGAGAACAAAATATATCTCAACTTTTAAATTTAATAGAATGAAATTAAAAATTGTTGAAGGTTAATTTATAAAATAATGAAAGCATACGCATTCAGTTACTTTTTTTAATTTACTGAACATGATTCTTATGTTTATTTCTAGCTTACTTTTAGAGCGTTGCATTTTTCAGGAAAAGTTTTGAGACTTACAAACATTGCATAATTACAATTTGCATTTCCTGAAGTTTGATATATATTTATAGATATGACGTTGAAACTCTTTTATCTTATCAAGTATTTCTAACAAAATGTAATGTATTAAATCAAATAATTATTTGCTTGTTTAGTAATTAAAATGTTTTAGATTAATGAATTAGAGAATTATCTTTATTTCTTCTTCGTGTTTTTTATGTGATTATAAAATAATAAAACAAAAATAACTTCATATGATCTTCGGTCCTTGCTTGAAATAATTATGTTAATTAATTACCTTATGAGGGAAAATTGAGAAGCACTGCTATTTTATTAAACGTGGGGTGGGCAAAATTAAGGTATTAAGTGTAAATATAAGATAACCTCCAAAATATCCTTGAAATTATCATAAAACTTTTTTTCTCTTTGATAATATAGTTACAACATAATAAAAAGAATCACATAGAGTTCAGAATTTTTTATTGTTATTGTTATAGCATACCACATAGAAAGAACACAATTGCAATAAAATTAATTTTTAACCAACTTCCTTAATACAAATTCGTGTTAATAATTTTAGAATACATCATAGAAGGAATTGAATATAAACGAAGTATTTTTTTTTCGTACCAAAACATATACTCCTACAGATACTTCTTAAGCCTATAAAAACTGAATCATCATTTAACACTGTTTTTTTTACAAATTCAATGTATATCTACTGAAATTAAAATATTTGATGAAAGTTTTCCTTACTTTCACTGAGGTATTTGTAAAACTACTTTTTCTCTAGTGGTATGTACTCGATCTAGAAAATTGCCTAAGCATAGGAATCAATGAATTGATAAATATTCTTTTTTCACATTTTACATATGTTTTAATATCAAACAGACAATAATGATAACAATTACAGTCATTAAACGAAAGAAAACTTCATCAATATTAATACAATTAAATATAGATGTATTGCGTTGATGAAATATTTGATGCTTATTGAACAAGTTATTTATTAATAATTAGGAGAAAAAAAGAATATTTTAAATACGTTTGGTAATTCGACCGCCAGTGTACCTGGGTACCGTAGGTCTCACTAGACATATCAAAAATACGCTCAACAAGATGTATTTTTGTGTTACATTTATGACTTTCGACATCTTTCTAAGAATATGTTGTCAGTTATTAAATGTTGATATGCAAAATCTTTTCGTATGATGAAGATAATTTCAAAGCTGCATACAATATGTTTGGAAATTTGATGGACAAAAGTTAATTACCAATTTTCAAGAAATATTTACTAATTGTACGAGGATGGTTTTTAATAATTTGACTGAAACTGTAAGACATTTTATTTTAATATCATACACATTTTAATATTATACATATTATCACCTTCAATATATACCCGTCCTCTATTCCTACAACGCTCCATGTGAATCCTCCATTGCTTCAAACAGTGCTGAAAGTCTTCTATCAGCTCCTACAGGACTCGTACCGCTTTCACTATCATAGTTTCAATGGACTCGAATCTTGTTCTTTTAAAGCAGATTTCACCTTAGGCAACAGATAGAAATCCCATGACGCAAGATCCGGCGAAAAAGGTGGATATTCTAACACTGGAATGCTGTACTTGGCTAGAAACCTCTTGACAGCCAATATGGAATGAGCCAACACATTGTCTTGGTGGAAAAATTTGACTTGTGGATTCGTTGTTGATTTCTACAGTCTCAGCAATCACACGAATACTTAACAGGCTGTCAGAACAAACCAGATTACTGATTTTTTCAATGTTTTTATCCGTCTTTGACGTAGAGGGCCAACACTGGAGGAAATAATCTTCAACGTCTTCTCAGACATCTTTAAAACGCTAAAACTGCTCAAAACCTCGTGCACGCGACATTTTGGTTATATAGGAATTTGTAATATTTGTTCCTTTTATACATAATTACGTTGTTAAAAAATAAATTGATTTTATTGACTAAATCATTTATTATTTTTAATTAAATTTAGATTAGATAATTAAATTGGTTATTCTTCCTTTTCAAAAACTAAGCTGGACATCCTTAATAATTTTCTAAAACTGTATTATATTCTTAGATACAAAATGTTGAATCACTACAGTTTTAGAAAGTATGGAATATCTCCTCATATAACCCAATTTAAAAAATATTAGGTAATCGGAAAATAAACGAATTAATTAGTTCAAATTTTGTTTTAAACCCGTACAATATGTAAATTAAATCAATATGTTTTAAATAGTAAAATTCTTTACTATGATGAAATCATCAGGAAAGAAAATCAAATCTTATTCCAACAAGTTATTCTTATGAACTGATAAGTTAAATAAGTGCCGAAAGTTGTAATAAATTCTTGTAGTTTTACGTAAGAATGCTTAAAATAGAATCACGCGTTAGGAAAAAAAATGAAATTGTTTTGTTATTTATTATCAGACAATGGTCATTATTATTAGTAATTTTAAAATGATAAATGTTACAATCCATTTTTGTTATTGACCTATTTATCTAAAAAAAATTTACGTTGATTTTGTATGCAACTTTTCCTTCAAAATTTATTAAGAATTTGAATGATAAATTCCTAATAACTATTTATTTATTAATTTCTTTCAAGATAAAAGAATTTGAATAACACATATAAAATGTATTTCCTAACAAACATACCTTTCAAAATTTCCGCAGGTGAAAATTTTGTAATCTTATACATAACATTAAACAACCTTATACATAACATTCGAACATTTTAATCGGTAATTTAAGAATCTGTCTAAAATTTCTAAAATGTGTCATTTCATTCAAATATGCCTTTGGTGATTTTGGTTTGAGATTAAATATTATGATAACTTCAATTACTTGAAGCTCCGAAATTAGCATTCATAGTATGCGAAAGCTGAATACCTTATCCATTAACGCTGAAATCGGAGATATACGCATTAAAGTGACAGGACTTACGTAGAATCAAAGCACTCCCTATGCTTTGCCGCCATTAATTTCCGAGTTATGGAGTTCGTATGAATTTGGATCGCTACGGTCCGGAACTTTTGTAACTAATATTTAAGGACAGAACATGTGTTCTTCCCGAGAGATTGTGGAATTTATTTGGATATTTACATAAATTACTTTAATAAATGAAATACTATATTCTGCTCTGAGAATTGGGTAGAACTGCAACAAGGGGAAACTATTTAACCTTCAAATACCTCTGGACTAATATTGAAATCACTTTAAAATATAATTACCAGCTTCGGAATTATTCTAGTCAAGCATTTTACTTGAGAATAAGTATGCGTATGAGTTAATCTCTGAAAGATAATATTCTCCATTATCATGAACAAAACTGATGATAAAATGTATATAAAGTTATACATTTTAAATGAAATAACATTAGTACCGTAAACGTGTTTAAATATTTATGAGTCTAATTGCTGTGAAAGAGATAAAGTAAAAAATGCTGTTATTCTACGAAATATTAAATGCAAGAAGTATATAGAGAATGTTAAAATTTAAAAGTAAAAATTAATCGATTTTAAAAAACGAAAGAGGAAAAAATGTTATTTCCATAAAAAAAACTGATTAAAAAAATACTGAGACATTAAATAAATTACATTAAACTAGTTCCTATGAATGTTACATAGCTATAAATATTAGATAAAAAAAAAACAAAAATATATATATATATATATATATATATATATATATATATATATATATATATATAGTTTTAGAATAGAGAGAAATGCTACAATTCAGACAGATGAAAAATGTTGCGAATAATTTTCTATCTTAGCAAAACCTTAAATGAGTAAAAAGTTAAGTAACTATTAAATTTAAATTTTATTCAAACACTAACTTCCCTTATTGACTGAATTATTAATAAATGATTAAGGAATGTAGAGGAACCAAAATAGATTATCTATTAGCGAATACCTTACTAGTTGAATGAAAAAATCAGAAAATACATTTAATTCATCAAATATGATGAGAAATGGAAAAGAAAAAAAATATTTATCAATTCATTACTAAATAAATCCTCTTTACCTAATTATTGTTTCAGAAATTTAAAATTCTCTTAGAGTATGGCACTTGCAAATTTTAACTAATTCAATAATACCATCATTGAAGAAAAACAAGAAGTTTCCTAAAATTAGGTTAAGGATTTAAAAGTTACACCTTTTCATGTGAAAGCAGCAATACATTACCAACGCTGCGAAGAAAACTTCTTTGAAAACGTTTCGTGAATCTAGTTAGTTGGTATCGATAACTGAAAAACTTTTTTCTTTCCCAAAACTTTTGATTCCTTACATCCCAAAACGTAGTTTATAATTCCATACAACGTTACACTCACTTGGTTTTTATTCTTAAAAAAGTATCTGTCCAAGCTGTATAACCATGCACGGTTCATTTTTCAAAAGTCAATTTCGTTGCCAGTACGCTTGAACAAGTTTCATTTTGATCAAACTAAAAATTCTTCTTTTAGCTGACAAGCGGAGAGCTAATAACTGGTACTGAAGGAGGAAACAAAAATGAAAAGTAAAAAATATTCAGTAAGGTACACTAGAACTTAAGAATAGTTGCCTTTTTTTTAAAAAAAAAAAAAAGAAAAACTGAATATGAAACTAAATGCTTATCTCTCTCTCTCTTTATTCCGAGGTCAATGTGTTACTATGGTGACGCTTTGAAACCACGTGATCTCGAACCTAGTCATTAAATAAGTGGAATGGAATTTTTCTTCAGTGAAATTCTCTCACTTATGTCTGGTATTATATATAAAAGTATTTATAAACATTTTCAAATGGGTGTCAAGTGAATATTAGCCATTGTAAATTTGCTAAGAGCAATATATGGATACAAATATATTAATTATTGAACACAATTCTTAAATTTGCGTCTCAAATAGCATAACTACTTTTTAAATGTTGAATATTAAAAAAAAAAGATTAAATTTTTAGGTTAGATGGTTCAATTTAAAAGTTTCTTAAGATTAAAACAACCTTTATTATTGATTGATAATGCTTATATATTTAAAAACTAAATTATTTACATTCAAATATAAATAGTAATTCCGTGCAAAATTACCCTAGATTAGTTATGTAATTCATAATTATTTTTGATCAAAAATTTATTTCGTTGTAAGAGGTCTATCTACTAAACGTATGTATATCTTACAAATTTATTTTTCTTATTTAAAATGTATTATGCATTTACATTTTCATCATCATCATTATTTTTTTAAAAAATTAAAGTATATTTTGATATAAAAAAGTCTCCTTACTGTTCCTTATTTGTTATGATTTTGAATCGATGTTTTTTATAACAATTAGCTTTTCAATAAATACTTTTTTAATGGAATAGTTTTGATGGGTTTCATATGGATTTTTTAATTTAAACTAAACAACAGATACGTGTGTGTGATAAATTTCATCCAACACAGATAGTTACCCCATAATTCCTGTCTCCCACCTTTACATGCCCTAAATTAAAATTTTTAATTTCTGCTAAACAAGTTAAAATATTTTACGACTTTAATGTTTGTGTGAGCTGCGTTGAAATAGTAACATAATTGAATGTATTTTATTTATTGCTAATGTTCAGATAACATATTTAATGATTCGCGAGCAGCTTATTTCTCTATTCTAAAGTGTTTAGAATAGTGATGAAAACGTTAAATGTGAAAAATATAATGGGATCTGCTCTAATTTATAATTTTAAAGAATACTGAAAATTCAGCGTTTCTTTTGTAATATTTACATGTTCATGATCTCACTTTCACAACTCGATTCTTTTTTATAAACATTTGTTAATAATTCATTTCTGTAGTTAGAATTTTTGTTATAAAGTTTTTTTAATTCATCATTTTTCTATTTGCTCAATAATTATGCGATACCTTTCAAGGGTTCAAAGAAAATAAAAAATATAAGTGTGTCAAAGAAATTACTTTTTAAACTGCACAACTCATGTAAAAAAATTTTAATCCAGAAACCATGTTTACTTTTCAAAAGTTTTTTTTTTTTTATTTTACTTTTAGAGAAACTACATTTGTATATAACTTATTCATTTGTGAAAAATAAATGGCATATTTAGTTGAAATATTTGGAAGGCAAAAATAACCTATTAGCTATAACTATTTATAAGCTATTATTAACTAACTAACAATTTATAAGAATTAATTATATTTTTATGTAAAATTATGATAAAATAATAATAGGTACAATAATATTTTTATGATGAAAATGATTTTTATTAGAAAAACTTGCTTACTAATTGAGATGGAAAACAATTAGTTTAAGTAAGATCTAATCTTAGAGTCTTGAAGCTATTTTGATTTTCTTAGACTTTTCATAATTTTTCATGTTTTTCATTTATATCTAGAAATAGATTCTGATGATTCTGCGAAATTTAAAAATGGAAAAAAATCTACAACTGTTGAAATTCAAAAATTAATTTTATCATTTCATTCTAAATGTCATTTCTTAATTATTAACATGTGGTGTTACTTAATATAAATATTTAGAAAGATATTTCTTCTTAAAAATGCATCTGATATGCAAAGAATTTTACGTAAATAAAAATGAAAGGCATTATATCTGTAATTTATACAGTATTTGAATCAATAAAGTTACGATATTAAAATGATATATCACACGATGGAAGATAAAAAATTATTTATATTACATGAAAATGGACGAAATGTACGTAGTAAATTAAGAGATATCTATTGAAAAATTGCAAAAACGAATGCATTATTTTAATACATGAAATATTTTACTACCTTTCATCTGCTAATATATATTAATTATTGAGTTCCATATGTAAAAAAAAACGTGTTTGGTTCTTAAAAGCTTATGTTTTAAGCTTGTACTGCAGCAAATATAAGCAGCAGAAGGCCATGATGTACTGAAATATGCGTAAGCCATTCTCTACACGAAACTATCATTTGCTTGTTCATTTGGCAGATATAATTAAGTTTGATTCCATTATAAAACACCCATTAAAAAGGCCGAATAAAATTAGCATAAAGTACATAGTTAAAACCTAAATATGGTATATATAATAAAGAAAATATATAAATTCTTAGAATTAGTGAATTTTATATGAATCAAAATTATTTTGGGTCAGAAATAAAACTTCTTTTCTGTTTCATATGAGGGTTTTGAGAATTTATAACCTATTATTATTCCTGCATGCAACAATCTTTCCAAGTAGAATTTCAAACAAGTAATGGGAAGAAAATAATTCATAGCGAATAATTTATTGAAACTGAAATTAAGGAGTATAACAAAATTTGTCTTTAATTCTGGTTTAAACATTATTAAGAAAAATCAAAAAAAATTATTTAAGTGAAAATATTCTTTTGATTCGCCAAATGTATTGGTAAAATTTTTTTTTAAAATTTTACTACTTTAACACAGACAAACGATGATGAAAAGGATTTCTTCGGCAATATGTGGAAACTGGTATGCAACTGTTTTGACTTCAAGTGATAATTTTTTCAACTTTGAAGAATAGTATCATAAAAATTTTTGTTGTTTCTTGTTCTTATATCAAAAGTTACTATTAACAAACATTTTATTCCCTTTTTGTGTGTCTTTATAAATATGAGCTGTAATATTAACTTTAACTTTATTATACTTTTATCATTATTTAATTACTGCGAGAAAAACAAAACTTATTTCAATCCCTACAAAATTAATTTCTTGAAATGAAATGCACGCTTTTTCGACAGATTTTAATTTCATCTAGAGTGTTTTAATTTAAAATAAAAATGCTTTTTTTTTATCACATTTTAATATCACAAGCAACAGATGGTATTTTTTTTAAAAAAAAATATGCAACAAGCAAAATGTTTTAAATAAAAAGAATAATGCTTGAAAAAATATTTGTAATAAAATAGACATGATTTCTTGCTTCATAAAAATGATTTATTTTTACGCATGTAGGAATTCACTTTGAAGTAGCTTATATAATTATAAAATAGTTACTTCTAAACACATGCAACATTGTATTTGCTTGTAAATGTTCATTTTTAACTTTATCGGTTTTCGTATAGAACATTATAGAAATGTTCATTTCATTTTATAGATATTTTTAGTTTTTATATATTTTTTACTTAATGTTTAAATATATGTGCATAATACTGAGATGAATAATTACTTATTGAGTTTTTCATTTGTATGCAAATCTGAAAATCAATCATTCTTTTATATAAATTTTTATCTGTAATGAATGATTTAACGGTGTGGTTACTATCGAAACCTATAATATTATTTTAATAATCTTATTTTAATTTTAATCTATGTTTTGACATCAAATTCTATCAAAACCGAATGATTTCAGTTTAATTCAGAGAATAACGTGATTGTAATTTCTATTGAAATATAATTTTAATTATACAGTTTTAATTTAGATTAATAATCTGTATTAATTTATATGACTTAAATTTCAATGACTTTATTTAAAAACATAATTTCAGTTTAAATCAATAACCTAGTTTGAATAACATGATTCAGTTTAACATCAAATAATACGGTTGGAAAGCTTTTTTAAAAATCGTATTACCTTACATGTTGTACTATTAACATATTTCTGAACAGGTTTGCTTGTATTTATACCTAGAATATTTTTGAACAGTTTAGAATTGAAATTTATAATTTGAATTAAAATTGTGATGATATACAATAAAACAATAAATTACACTATTACTTCAATATTTTTTTCGAGATAGAACCATTTACTATTTTTAACAGTTTTTTTCTAGTCCAGGACTATTTAAAATGTGTATTGGAAACATTGGATTCCAAACATATAGCTGTTTGGCACGAAACATGAAATGTTAAATAATCTTCAAAGAATAATTTATTTTACTTATCGTCTTCAGTAAATCTATTACAGGCAACACTATTTTCAGAAATGTAAGTTTGAAATGCAATATTTGAAGACAAGGTCATATCTTGATAGCTGTTTGTTATATGTAACTTTACTTTGATTCTGACTAATCGAGTATTTCTATAGAAACGGAAAAGGTGAAGTATTAAGACACGCAAAGGATAAAATTGACAGAGTTTGATGAATTAGTACTTGAGAATTATAACAAAGTTTCTATTAGAAAGAAATCTTTATGAATGTCTTGTAAGAGAAAGTTCTAGTGAATCACTTTTTGTTTCTAAGAATAGCATTGAAGGAAATTTGAAAAAGTATAACATTCGAATCTAATTTGTTTCAAGGATTTGTACTATTTTTTAAAGAAGGAGTTGACTCAAATAATTTTCCAGTTAAAGGAAATGTGAATCAAAGTTCTTCTTTAGTAATTTGCAATGGGAAAGGATGTACCTTTAATCGGAATAACGTCATATTGTTCATTTTTTTTTCCTTAAAGACCTTGTGGAATTTTTAGGTTAAGAAATTTAAAACAAATGATTTCCAATTGAAAAATAATCAATAAAATTGTTGAGGCTTTAAATAAAATGTGAGTCCAATATTAAAATATACATTTGCCTGATAATTTATATGAATGGTTAATTAACATGAGCATACATTTATTAACAAGACTAGATGATAATTCAGAAATTTATTTAAATAAGAGATGAACTAGCTTTTATTTCCTTTAATCTCAGTAAGGATTTCAAAACTTATGCTTCATTTTTGTTCCTGCAATGTGACATAATCTCTCAAAACATTTTGGTGTAAAAGGCTTTGGACATTTTAAGCAAACTCTAATGAAACAAAGTAACTAATTTTTTTTCTCACAAACTTTGGTATCAGAATAAAAATAAAAAAGATATTTCAAATATAGTAAAATAAAACGCTATTCCTTATTCCACACTGGTAATCATCCATTTACCTGTTAAGTTATGCATGAAATGTATTTTTTCATGAAACTATACTGTCATATGGGCACGAAAAAGTAATGAAATAAATAAGAGGGATAAATAATTATGTATGGCGAATTGTCATGTATTAACATGTAAATATATATATATAAGCGTATAACAGAGTACAAAATAAAAGTATATTTAAAACCTTCAATTGTCTTTATGTATAACAGCAAACTTAGCATGCATGTAATGTTTTGATTTCATTAAAACGCAATCGAGAAAAAAATTCTTATGAAATGTATTAGCTTCAAAAATTAAATATTTACAAGTAATCCACTGTACAAGTAAACCACTGTAAAAGAATTTTATTCAAAGTATTAAATCCAATTTATCCTTTTTTTTTTAAAATTCAACCAAACTCAATGAAGTTAAATCACAATAAATTTTATTTAACGTCCATTTCCTTTTAAACGTCAGAATGTTTTTTCGACATCAAACAAGGAATTTTGGAGTTATTTGATATAACGGCATTTTAGTTGATACATTTTATGTTTTTTCTCCTTTTTTAAGTTCATTTCTTTGCATTCCACTTCAATCCACCTCCACGACACCGACGCTAAATTTGCCGCCTTGAAATTCACATCGTGCTTTAAGAAGTAGTATAAATCACAATTTATGAGCGCATTAAGTTGAGCTTTAACGGCGATAAAAATGCAACTGTTTCTTCTCTTCTTTGCCGCGGTCAGCCTGGAAGCAAAATAATGAAAGTAACTTAAATTTCATGCCAAAGAGAAAAAAAAAATGTAAGTGAAGTAATTTACTCACAATTCACTCTCGTTTCTAGCACAGAACTTTCGTGGAAAATTTCTTAATGCTTATGAAGTAAATTTCGAATTTTCTTTCTTTCATAGCTCCAAGAAGAAATCTTTAAAGTAATTGTAGATTATTTATTGATTGTAATAGTGAATTACTCTAAAACTTTTGCAGTATTTTACAAAATAATTTTATTAATAAGCTAAATTTTATTCAATGACTCTGAAGGTAAAAGTTAGAATTTTTAACAAGGTGCGAAATTAAAAATATTTTCTTTTTATTTTGAATAAACTTATATTATTGAATTGACGTCTTTTCGAGCGATGTTTAAATTCCATAATTCCACTTTTAACTTATAATCCCCCCCTTTCCTACTTTTTCCATCTTAAATCCTTTTATTTTGAATATATTTTTATTGAATACTTCTGGCTGCCTATGTTTGTTCAACTCCATGTCCATTAAATAGGGAGAATAAGTCGGAAATTTGAGTCGACAGTTAGAAAAGTCAGTACCAGTGCTGATCCTCTCTTAGCATCAGCCCTCTACCTCTACCACCCATTTGACATTTTTCTACTTTTTGGTACAATAATGTCAAACACGTTTAATTAATGCTCGCTACCTTGACCACTTCCCTATAGGAGTTTCTTTTTATAAAAATTAAAACAGAAAGCTAAGCGTATATCAAAATTTCAATAAAAATTAATCATTCTTATATTAATTGCATCCAATTTTAGAATGAATAGTGAAATTATCAAATGAATGTATATTTCTTATCATAAGTAACTATAAGAATTGTAAAGTGAGACGTGCTTTATCTTTCTGATATTTAAATGTTATCAGAGAAGCTACAGAGAAAAATGAAGATTAAATCTATTATTATAATAGTGTAATTTATTTTAAATATTTCGTTTTTGTGTTTTTTCATTTGTAATATTATTTTAACTAATTTTTTGTTAATTAACTAATTAATATATAAAAATACCTTATAATATTTATAAATGCATTTTAGTATTCAATTTTTTTCGACAAGTAGCACAAACAATGCGACACACTTTCAACTCTGAGCCTTTCATGGGACTCACCTTCACTCAAACCTCCGAATTCTCATTCTTTTCTGTACATCCAACTAACTTTCATACTAAATCTTCTTATTAAATAGAATTCTGTGCTAAGTAAGGGCCGAATTCATGGATGTTCTACAATTAAAACAGCTTATGTGCTCCATTTATCCTGTCAACCTGTAATATTCAAATTTTAGTGTCCATTTAATATCCAAGAACAAGCTATCATGTGCATCTACAGCAAAAACGTGTTACGGTTAGGGTAACATTACGCATTAGAAGGGGCTGGGTGTGGAGAGTGGGATTCTAATTCAGTGTTGACCTTACCATCTGAACGTGATTCAAAATTAAGGGTGGTATTGACTGCGGTTAACAACCTTTGTGAAGGTCAAACATAGACAACAAGAAACAAACTAGAACAAAAAAAATCTATAAATTCAAGGAAATGTAACTGTGAAACTTACGATGTAATCTTATCAAAACTTAATTTTTAAAATATTTTTTTTACTCATATTTATTTCAGCAATTTATTTTAAACCATATTTTAAATGGAATTCAAATAAATATCAAATCTTGAGGCTAATTATACAGATTTTAAAAGTGCTTATGAGATTGCTAGAGTTTTCTTGGATACTCGAAATATTTTTGTTTTTAGTTTGGTTTCTTTCTCATTATACTTATAATGGAAAAATAACCTCAAAATCGTTTCATATTGCTGTTAATTAATAACTAATTTTTAAGCATTTATTTAACACTAATTCTTATCGTTTTTTACCATTCCAATTTTAACATTTTTCCGAAACTTATGTTATAGATTTTGTTTATAACAAGATATTTTAACTTTATTTATTTTGTTACTTTAATTTTATTTACTTTGAACTTTACTTTAGATACTTTTAATTCCCTTTCTTATTTTCATGATCATTTGAATAGGTTCCTTCCGAAACATTTAAAATACTTTAAAAATGGTAAAATAACTTTTTTCCTTCATTTTAATCACAGAAGTAGAATATGATTAACCATATATTTAACATTTTGTCCTTCTTATATGACAATATTTAAATAGAAATTGAACTTTAGATAACCGATTGCATAAAAATCATTGCGAAAAATCGTCATAGGTCTTAGAAAACCAAATTAATTTTTTGAAAGTACCACTTGATGTGGTGGAAAATTTAGGGGAAAATTAAATGAACTCAGAATTTTCTTATAATCCGATAATTGATTCAAAATTATAAATGTGTTGCTAATATTTCTTACTGTCACTCTATTACAATGAGTGAGCAATTCAGAAAAGAGTGAAGAAAGCAGAATTCAAAATCCCTAAATGTACGGTCTTTGCTAGTGATTGTATTAAAGTTCTCAGTTAGTTCTTTCTTTTGCTTAATACAGCTATAGTTCGATGGAGAGGGAGGAAAATTAAACACTTTGATAAACTTATGCAAATATATTCTGTATGTAAGTATAACTTATTTTAAATTATTAATTTCACACTGTTATGATGCATGCTTTGCAATCGAATAAGATGCTACATTTTTCACATAAAATGTTTTTAAATGTGATCCTTCCTAATAGAAATGTAGCTGCTTATTTACCTTTAATTTTAATCCTTGAGAATTTTCTATAATTTTAACGAGTCACGTATGTTTTAAACTTACTTTTAGAGTAAATATAATTAGCTAAAGTGGTATTATTATTCATTCCAAATGATATGATAAGAGTAAATCAAATATTTGATGCATGCATATTTAATGATGTATTTAAAAGTAGGCTTAAGTATTTAGTTCAATAATTTCTTACAATATTTAAATGCATTTAATTTAATAAAAGCTTTAGACATCTAACAGTTACAATGATTATTAAAACAGAAAACAAATAAATAAAATACAGGTATTCTTTTTTACTGTAACATTTGAAATTGGTTCAGGATAAATATGAAATTACTATTCTTATCAACTAAGTATATTTTTACCTCATAACGGTCAAATTCAGGAAAGGTAAATGAATTTCTCAGCTCTTTTTTATCGCCAAATTTAAATTCAAGCACCTTGATTCAAAGCAATATCGAGTGATATGAATGTTTTAAACATAACAAAAACAATTAATTCTTATTTCGTAATCATTTGAGATATCTTATTTTATTTTCATTTTCAAATGATTATAGCAATACGCAAAAACAATTTATTATAATTGTCTAATAGCAGAAAAATAAAATCTACTTAAATATTACGGCTGTGTATTTTTAAAAATTGTATATTTAAATAAATTAAATCTCGTATCACTATTTTCTCCGCTATCTGCTCCGAAGCAAATGCTTATTTAAGTTAAAGAGATCTAAATTTGAAACAACTCTGTAAGTGAAATTTGTCTGACGATAAGACAATCCAATATGAGAGTATTTCAAAAGCAGAAGCGGAAGTCTAACAAGGTTTGAAGCAACTTTCCTTCCCTAATGCAATTTCTCCAAATCGAAACAGGAGCTATTGTTTGAAACGCTATTTTCGAAATCAACGTTAAGGTTAAGTAAAAGGAAAAGATACTGACGCCTTCCCTTATATCCTAAGCAATTCTATTCGCAGATGCAGATGTAAACCAGGAACCGCGAATTAAATGGAACAGGGTAAACAAAAAGACATTTCTCCTAATGAATAAATATCTTAAATAAAACTGCAAACAGGCTTCGAAGATCAAATCGAATCATTCAGAAAAATCTAATCCATTAAAAATAAACAACATTTTGTTTTTCTTCCCTTATTTTTCCCTATCCGAAAATCTGTACCACTTTACTTTTTCCCCCTTCTTTCAAGTAATCTCTTTTTAATGTTTTTTATCCGAAATAAAGAAACATATAGTTCGCTAGATCTCACAAAATTTAAGTGAATTTCCTTATTCAGGACGTAGTGCATTACTCTGTTCCTCAGCCTTCATATTCTGCATATATATGTATGTAATGCATAATGCAAACTGCATAATGTATAGGGAGAAGGAGGTGTCCTTCTTATATTTCTCATATTCTTCCAAGTTTTATACAGATGCAAAACACAGAATTTTGCCTTCACGTGTCTATTCAGTCTATTTTTTCCCTAAGCCTCTTTACTCTTAACTCTGCATAAATATGTTATGCTCCATGGTTAAATTTGTTTTATGCCGGTATATATCTGTTAGGTGTATTTTTATGCAAATTTAAATTTTGCGTGTTTGGTTAGAGGAAGTAGTTGCAACATGGGCACGCAAGTCTTTACACTTGTGTCTGTATTTGTAGTGGAGTTCTTATAAAATATAGCATTTTGTCTGGATATTTCATTTAAAAGGAAGAATAGTAAGAAATTCAGTGTAGTTTAAGTTAAATACACTACAAACTCTACAACACAGGCCAAAAATTTTGAAATTTATAAGCATGTAACTATACTGCTAATTTTATGATAATGGTGCTTTTTTAATTTCATTTTGTGGTTATATTGAATATATTATACACAAAAAGACAGCAGCTTATAAAATTGATTTATGAAATATATTTAATTCATGAACGTATTTTTTTACTTATTAATGAGCATTAATATTAAGTAATATTAAAAAAACTTCAGATAAATATTACGAAGAAAATAATGCAACGTGTCAATTCAGGTATATTTGTAATAGCTAGCTAAATAAGTATGTTACACTTTATTTTCATTACGCCTTATTTATCAGATGGGTTTCATTATCTACCAAGAATTATTATTAGTTGCAGTACCTTATGAAGATAAAGCATAGATACATTTATCTTGAAACCAATTTAACAATATGAAAAAAATGCATCGATGCTGTAACTGTAGGCAGTTGCACTTGCTCTTGTACGTAATGCACATGATTCCTTCCTATTTATTTAAATAATGTGCCTATTGCATAAATCATAGTAAGGAATATAAGTGAATACAGTGCCACTGAGATTCAGTCTAGCTAAGGAACAGTCTAAAGTGCCACTAAGAAACAGGTTCATGAGCTTTATATTGATATTTTTGACATAATAAGGTATTCAATACTTATCTATACAAGAATTATCCAATTAGAATAATTTTTGTACATTTTTATTTATTACGATTTTATTGGAAACAAACTATTTGAAAATATATTTTGTTGTAGTTACTATTCTAATGAGTTCCTGTTATATTGGTGCGTGAACTAGATTTCCGAATACCTGTAGTTATCGGTCACTGCTGATATATAAGTACGGGTTGAATCTAAGTACCTGCAGTCACGTATAGGTATTATCTCGGTTAAAAATGACTGCAATTTGGATAACTGCATGTCACGTCATTTAAAAGAAATGACAAGAAGAGTTCTTCGTTGGTTCTATTCAATCTCAATTATTTTTTGTTGGATAAATTAAATAAAGGACTCTTCTGGCAATAAATTTCTTTTAATTTATTTAATAACAGGGAACTTTCTCTTCCTGCTTTTATTACGTTACAACGCTAGATTAGTAATCGGAAATGTTTAAAGTGCTTAAAAGAGCTAACTCTGAAGTATTTTTAGAGATTTTTGTCAATTATCTCTGATGGTGAGGTAATCCAAATGCAAATGTAAAGAAGCTTCCGATTGCGAGCGTAATTTAATTTGGATAAAAGTATTCTGTAGCTCTTGAGAGTCTGTCAACTTTAATAATTTATTTACTGTTTCAAAAATTAGAATTAATTATCAACTATTGGGTTTTTTTTTTTGTAAAATATACTATTGTTTATTTATAGAAGCTTGTTGTTAACATAGTGTTTCTTTTACAAAACCCCTTTCTTACAAATAAAAGTAATTTAAAAGTAATTACAATATTATTATGGTACGAGTAATGTGTTTCAGGACATCGCTTACATTTCAGTAATAAAGAATTTCGTTCAAAACGAAGTGGTATGCATCATTTCTTGTCAATTAAGGTGTCTGAAATTTATCAAATATATACAAATTTATTAAGATGGGAGAATAATAATTTTGGTTGAGTGAACAAGATGAAAACAAGTGAGATATATATACAGTCCAATACCTTAAAATTAAAGAAAAAAAAACCTCTAGCGTTTATCATATAAATAAAGAAAAACTTTATTTTAATATATCAGTAATAAAATCTGTACTTCAGTTATTAATATATTTTCGAAACTCAAAGCTCTTTTATGAGGTGTAAAAACCTCTTCCTATATATTTTAGTGTGTAATTAAGTTTAAAGAAACATCAAATATTAATTTTTATCCAGATATGTTTTCCCTCCGATCATCTGCATTAATACAAAATTGTTGAAGTGATTATGTCATTTGAAAATGATAAAAAATGCATTTATTATAAATTTTATGTAAATTCCATTAAATATACGATTTATTATAACAAAATCTCATTTAATTTTATTCCTTTCTAAATTATAGTACTTTGAGAACATTATTTTTTTGGCCTTTGTTATTACTGTTCATTATATTTAATATTTTATTTACATATGTTTAATTGCTTTTGAATACAATAATTGTCTTAAGGTTTATTGTTTGATATTAAAATTGACTAATATTATATTACATTTTTGAATTTCTGCTTAAATGTCATACAGAAAGTGAGCTCCTTATTCTTGATTAAAATAGCATTCATACTAATTTAAATAAGTATTTAAAGTTAGAAACATGCTTAGAGCTTTTAAGCCATGGATATTTTTATCACAACTCACCTCATAAGTCTTAAGTACCATATATGTATATGTCTTTCTATATGAACATACTTTGAACTTTCGTTGAGCTCTTCTTCAAAACGACAGCTAAAATCAATTGGTTCAACTCGCATTTTAAGGTGCTGAAAACAAATTTATCTTAGAGTAAATTGCTGACGCTTACGGCAAGTAAATTAAGAAATGAAGCATTTGGGGATTCAATGATAAATTTGTCGCCTTAAAATCTCTCGATGTTTACAAGTAGAACCGCTAGTAATATCACAACCGGTACTAACAAAATGAAATACAATACCTAATGTTATCTTATCTTAAAAGGAAATTTGGTTGCTACCGAGTGCGAGGCGCTTAAAAGCGTCTAATCCAGAAAACTGCCCTGAAGCTATCTAATACCAATTTGGCTTCAAGTGTTATCCAATTCTCATTAGTAGAGTCTGAATTTATGTGTTTGGCGAGTGGTAGTAAAGAACAAATTAAGGTAGAAGCGCAGAAAATGCATCTTTGCACCAAAACCGATTTGGATCTATTGCGAGTTACTGGAAGAGGAAGATATTTATTCAAAACCTAGACGCATAATTTTTGCTTGAGTGGTTTGCTTATATAGATAAGTGAGTAATTCATCTTTTCAGTTCAAAATTATGTTCTGAATTCCAGTAAGGCTTGAGTAGGGACCTTTTGTTTCTCTATTGCTGGAATTAGTTCATCATTGTTGATATATAAATTTTTATTTTACAAATATTTTGAAATACGCATTAATCCCTCCCAAATGAAATTTTCTCTTGGATTTAAATGTTTTGTCGTATTTTATATTATATAAAAGGAGAAATTGTTGTACGTTTCCTCATTTGAAAGAACGAGGACTTTCGACGTCAATTTTGGTATGGAACATGGAATAAATCACTGGATGTAACACCTTTCAACCTATTGAACTAGCAGGTACAATTTGAGACAATTATGATAATTCATCATGGAAATTAACAGTACATTAACTTCTTTTATACCTAATTAATTCTTTTTTTTTATTTCATATTCTTATTAGTGATATTTTTCCAGAAATATAAACTAAAAACTTATTTCAGATTTTAGTATTTGCTTCATATTTCTAAACATTGAACAAAATGAAGCTTAAACGCATTTTACTAGTAAGTGTTTCACTTTCTATAATTTTTAAAACTAATCTCCTTTTAAATTGTGATAAGATTTTTTTAAAAAAATAAGGAAAAATATCTCACAAGTTAGTGAAATTTAGTTCTTATATAATGAATAATATTTTCTTTAATAGCCTTTAAAATTATTTACAATTTTTTATTCTATTATATGACCGTGGTAGCTGAGTAATCATGGTCACTAATTCATGGCCAGTGTTTTCTTTAGTAGCTGTTTTTATTGAATCAATGGTTAGAGCTCTGTTATCAGTCAAGACTTTTGCCATAGTAGGATTGACGCGCATTATATTCTTAGGGGTTAAGAAGCCCTCACATTAGCGTAGGGTGAAAATTTGGAAAATGGAAGATGGATAGTTCTGGTATTTTCTTCGTTATTCGATCATTGTTCAAAAGTACGACGTCCGTCACCAACAGCTCTCGTGTTGCTTCTGAGTGCTATCACAATGAACAATCAACCAATCATCGATTTCAATCCAGTATGTCTTTAAGAGTGGTGTGATAATTAATTACTAAAGAGTTAATAAATTATAATTTTGTTAGTTAAAATGCTTTCGTAACTTAAACTTCAGATAACAAAATATGATTAACCATTAAAATACCTAACATAACCAAAACTAAAAAAAAAATTAAAATTTACTCACACGAGGTTCAAAAGAATATGAATTTCATTTTCCCTGAAGTCAAGCCCCTCTAATTTATTAGAAAAATCTGCCAAGATAAAGGACCAATGACTTCCTTGACTCTATGCAATGCATGGCAATT
This sequence comes from Nephila pilipes, assembly GCA_019974015.1. NCBI lineage: Eukaryota > Metazoa > Arthropoda > Arachnida > Araneae > Nephilidae > Nephila > Nephila pilipes. The sequence goes on from BMAW01066191.1 coordinate 210,727, forward strand.
AATGGTTCTATACCTTCTACGTGAGGACCGAAAGAGTTTGAGTGTATGTGAGTTGTGTATGTGTATGTGTTTTAGATACGGACGAAAGGGTGGGTGATGGAGAGGTGCACAAGATTGGGCGAGATCAATAACCGACCACAAGCTTGTGTGTGTGGACAATGGGGGCGAACGTATAAATTTTAGTTTGTGTTTATAGCGATAAGAAATGTGACAGAACGCAATGGAAAAATTTGAGTGATGATGTACTATGTCATACAACTACAGAAGAGCATAGAGTAATGGAAATAGTAATAATTTATGAAGTCTTTTTTTGTGTTTATTCATTGATAAGAAAAGTGAGATTAACTATCTTTGTGAATATTTCGAATTTTTCTCGATGTAGTCGCATGTGTTTATTGAACTGGCTAATAAATATGTCTCAAATACAACTTTAAATTATTTTTTAAACAAAATGATAATATATTATACGTATTGTTATAAGCGGAACAATGAGTTTACAATAATAATTATATATATATTCCTTAATTAATTTGCGACGAATTAATTTTTATCTAAAATGTAATGAAGCAATCTATCTTGTAAACTGGGAAGTGCATTAACTTTCACATTCATTGAAATCTTTAAATAATCTGTGATGCTTTTGTATTTCTTTTTGTTAATATTTTAAAATTAAATAATTTTATAAGCCAAACAATTTTTATTTCAATTCAATTTTTTTCACTTATGTACGTTATAATAATATGTTATTCTATGTACTTTTAAATTTTAGGTACTGCAGCAAATTGACCAATAGTTGAAATATTTTTTTTTAAAAAAATGAGATAAACTTAAAAAAAATGTTCCCGTTCTCTAAAAGTATCCTTTTTTGATTTTATGTATTCGATTTTTGATATTTTATTTCAATACATACTAGTTATTTTAAATATATCCAAATATATATTTAAAGATATCTCGTTTATTTAATTCTTAAGCGAAATATATAGGTTTTTATGAAAGTACATTTTTCAATTTCAAATCGAGATGAATACTTTTAGGATGTATCAGTCCTTCAAATCTTACTAAAAATCATTTCACATAGTTTGATAGGAAATTTCAAAAAGGACATACACACTCCATAATTTCAATTACTCCAAATGTGTACCTAAACACTAGTTAATAAAACCACTATGATGCACATTATGATTAATACAGTATTCTTCATTTTCAAATTTACAAACAACAATTTCAAAAATATTTCAACATCTTCGAAATTCAAAGTAAAAGTTTATGTTTTCTCATTGCTTAAAATTAGTAAGTTCATAAGTTTTTAAAAGTATTTTATTACATCACAAAAATAACCATCTATAAATTTAAGGATTATTCCATACATCGTATTGAGGAATCGTAACCATTTGTGGATGACCCCTCATACAGGAGCCATATAGGCATCGGGATTATTTGAAACACTGCCACAAAGTGCCGGACACTGAAAGAAACACCCAACTCTCAGCAGATATTTTTATTTTCGCTTTCATCCTTGTTTTTTTTTTTCTTTTTCTTTCCTTCACCCCTCTCCGTCTTCTCTCTCCCTTCATTTTACTTATTTATTCCTTCCGTGCCCTATCCGGATGAAAAAAGAAAGAGTGGAGAGAGTAAAACGAACAAAAAGGGACTGATGTAACGGAAGTGAACCTTCTCTCTCGAAAGTTCTCTATACAATGAACGGACCCCATTGCCATTTCAAGCGTTATACTCTCTTTTTAAGGCTTCCCGCGGCTTCCCTTAATGCCCTGTAAATTTAAACTTAAGTAAAAGATTCTGGGTATGTATTATATAGTGGAACATTTCGGCTATACGCTGTTTTCCAGTTGTTTTTCAGGGAATCACCATAGTGATCAAAGTTGTAGCATTTCCGTGGTGCTTGTTTTGTGAAAAAAAGTTCCATTGAAATATATCAGATTTTATGAACGAATTTCTAATAGTATCATAAGATTCTCCTGATTGCATCTAACTGAACCAGTATATCTAATGAAATAACGCAGAAATGTATTTGATAACTCAAATATTCTTATGCTTGTGAAGTTTTAAGCTTTTTAATCATTCGTTTATAAATGCTGTATAGACATGAGTTGTAAATACGCATTACATTATGAATTATTATTACTAAAAGAATATTACATTATTTTTTGAATTCTAGAAATACGTTACACTTAGTACATATTTGAATTTTGCCACATACGAGTAGCACGATATTTATTAATTATTATTTCTGTATTTATTAGAAATATTTACCCACATATCAGATACATAAACTTCTACTAAACTGTAAGAATTTTAGTATATTTTATTCATTTATAATTTTATACGATTCATAAGTGTAAATAATGAGTAACTTGAAATTACAAAAAAAAATTATTTTCAGTCAATATTAAGATGAACGAATGAATTATTAAAAAAATGCGAGAACAATTTTGAAAAAAGGATTTGAACTAATTTCGATTAGCAAATCACCTCGACATAGTTTTTTTTAACTTCTCATATATATTCATATCAACTGCGAAAAATTACAATAAACACTTGATGAATCTTTTATATGTGCAAGGAATACCTGAGATATGTCAATTGTCAATTGTAAAAACTTAAAATTCTGTGGTGATTGATCACATAAAATCAAACAACTATCAAATGAAGAATATCATTCCTCAAGTTGTACCGACGAACCTCACTCATATATTTTTTTTTCAAATTACAAACATTTTTAATAAGAAGGGACTAAAAGTATCAGATATATTTAGTAAACAATGTTCCAACATTACCTCACTTCGTGGTGTTTTTTGTAGAATCAAGATTAAATTTTAGGTAAAAATTAGCATTTCAGATTGTTCATACAATTTGTAACTATTTTATCCTTAAATTTGACTAAACATTTGTATCATGTTGAACCGAAAAAAATCTTTAAGGTTTTCAATAAATATGTTCTACTGTTATAGCATACAAGAATTCCAGTTACATTAAGACCATCGTGACAAAACAATTAAATTTGCATCTCATAAAACGGAGCATCAAATTCTTCATGTGGAATTTTGACAAAAAGCTTATGAAAATAATTATTAGTTTTATTGCCAAACTCGTCGATTTGAAATTTTGAGTTCTATAGGTAATAAGTGTAATGCAACTCTAATACTATAATATTTATGAAAGAAAAAGAAACAAATTGGTAAATATAATGATTATAACAAATTAACACAGGATTTACATTTCATATTTTAATTATGTTTATTATTAATCTAGCTGCATAATGTGGTAGATATTTTAGAATTGCCGTACACTGTAACTTAAAGTAATGGAAATTACAGCATATTTACTTTCTCGCTGTTTTAATTATAACGCACAAAAAGTCAATAATATTAAGTTCTCTTAATATCGGTGTCCTAGTATAGAATTTACTATGGGATCAATTATTCTTACGGAAGTAATGCATACAAATATTTTCTATTGGCCTTAGACTTAATGAGAAAATCACCATTTTTACTTAATTAAATTTTAAAATACTTAACTTGATAATTGATTATATAACATAATTATTTTGTAAAATCAGTTAAAAGATTATATATGTCCAAGATATTACAACAGCAGTGGTTAAATATATGATATATAATGAAGTATTATTGAAACATTTTTTTTAAAATTTCTTAAATAAATAAATTTTAATTTTTATCCAGAAACTTATTTTATTTAAATTATATGATCATCAATGAAATTTTACTTATGTATCTTGAATCAACGCAAATATAGACAAATATTTATAAATAAAAGTAGCATATAATATAAATGAACTTGATAGAAATAAGAACAATCCAAAATATTTTAGTGCTTCATGTAAAAAAAAAAAAGAATTTAAATCCGGACAAAAAGTTTGAATTAAGAAACAGGCTATGTCGAATTGGAAATTCCAAGTTCTTCGATTTTTAAATAATAAAATAATTTTTTTCTAGAACACGGAAGTGAAAGAGTTTTATGAATTCTTAAAACAAGTAATGACATATGCGAAAATTAGATTCTTGTAAAAACAATTTAATTTAGAATACTTAAAGAAATATTTGTTGTCATGATCAAATGTAATAGTTATGATACAATGGTTCCTCCACATCAATTTAGTAGTCTTTAGGCCCTCTGTATGGCGTTATTTGATTTTGGAATCTCTGCTTGTGAATGAACCACGACTCATGTAAATTCGAATTAATATTTTGAAATGTAGTGAATAAAGGTGATCAGATATCGAGATTGAAATAGTTTTTAAGCAACGAATAAGTTGGTAGAATATGTAGCAGTAGATAAAGATAGATCGGGAAGGTTGTATGGTGAGATTAGACTTATTCTTAAGCAGAAAAGGAAAAGCAATTTGAAACACAACGTTTAAAGTGAGAAAATTATAAAATAATAGGTTTGTAGAAATTGAATTTTGATAATTTCTGACTAGAATGTACCTTTAAAGTTATTCAGATTAGTAAGGTTTTCTCATAATATTATGTTAAAACCATGTGAATGTCTATGCTCCACATTTGTAATAAATGATTTAAGAATAAAACTCTCTGTAGTTTACTTTGCTGACTCATTCTACGGTAACTTTTATTAAGTTGTGACGGCTCAAAGTCTTGTTAGAAGCGGAGGATCACACCGGTTTATTTGAAGATTTTTTTTGTATTGTTCCTATATGATTTTATTGCTCCTATGTTGCGAAGAAAATCTCATTAATCATGAATTGCTCAGTGTAACTATTTTTTCACATCTAATTTTACAACCAGTGAAATACTTACTAATGAGGGAACTTCATTTCGCTTAACATGACAACACAAATTTATTTTACTTATTTTCTACTAGATTTGTGTATAAACGTTTTCGTATACTAAAATATACTGGGTACGCATATCAAATAATTAATTATATGTATGACTCGTAGATTGGTTTCTAAAAATTATGATTGTCCTTAAATCAACTTTTCACACTCTCTGAGATTTATCCAGAGTACTTCAAAATAATATTATATTTCTAATTCTTGTGTGGTTAGAGCTCATACACACAATACCTCATCCGTAGAGTATTCCCGAATAAAGAAAAATACCGAATCACTCTCTCACAAAACGAAACAAATTGATCTCGATTAAAAAAATATCACTTCGATGGTTCATATATGATTCTTCAAACACCTCCTCAATATCCCAACGGGTTTATTTAGGATTCAGCTACGAACCAAACCAGAGAAGTGGGCCGCAAAGCAGGTGGTTCATCTGAGATAGAAGTAGCCAAAAATAAATCAATACCTCTTCCCTCTATTACTGATAATTGCTGCAAGCCGGCTGGAGCATGAAGACGAACAGGAGAGCCACAATGGCGTGAGTCAGTGCTAAGTTTGCCCGTTTGATGATTGCATTCGCCGATATTGAAGTTACGAATGGAACAGAGTGTTTGGTTTGTTCTGCGAGGGAGAAAAACTCGTAAGGGAAGAATCGTAGAACTGGAAATATGAAGGTTATAGAGAGGGCATCTGAAAAGGGTCCCGGGTGTAATTGGCGTTCTTTATTGGGTTAAAGGTAACAAAGCAAATGCTTGGTTAGGCGAATTCTTCTCTAACTGCAGAGTAAGAATGGTTGTGCGTGGTATCTAAAGTCAGCGCAGGTGGAAGAGCTTTAAATGTATTGGAGTGGTATGGTTTTTTTGTCCCTATGGAATTGAAGACTGCTTACAGTAATTGGTGTAAGATATTTGGAAGATTAAGTAGACAAGTAAAATATCAAAAGATGTTATGAGAATTTGGAGGAACACATAGAAAGTAATCTAATTTTTTTTAATTAAGGTAAACTAAATGGAAAAATGTATGTAACTTTTGTAAAACATTTAAAATTAAATTATGTATTAACCAACTTACGATTTTTTTTAAAAAAAACACTGAATGTCTTAGACAAGTTAAGGTGGACAGCTCGTTTGATTGTTCTTAAATACAAAGTTAGTACTCTTCTTACATTTTGTATAATTATCTGTTTATTCCTAGTACAAACGATTTAAATAAATATTCCAGACTGTTAACTAATCTGCTGCATCATATAAATGGGAGAGAAAAGTTATAGTTTATGGCTAAATTATCTTTTAAGATTCAATAACGAAATAGTGAAACAAAATATTTTAATTGAAACTAAATGTCTTTTTAAACTTTTACTTCTTACTTTTTCATAATTTATACTGAAACATATAAAAATAGACATTTTTTTTAAAAAAAGAAAATTAATTCCGTTTTTTATGTAATGAATTCATAAAATGATATAACATCTATTTTTTTTTTTTGAAACTGTGTTAACCATACAATGACTCTATCACTGATTATCCTCAGAGAGAGCAATGTATTTTTTAATGTTGAACATCAACGGCTAAAATAAGTAGCTTATTGTCAAAAAAATTAGCTCTGCTTAAATTTTGAAATGATAAATAATTTAATTAAAAACCCATGAAAAATTGCACAATAGCAGCTATTGTTTTTCTTGTTATTACTATTTATCACAATGGTAAAAAATATTTAAAATTTATATTTTAATTCAGAATCATAAACATTAATTTCACAAAAGGAAATGGTCAAATAATTTCTAAAAGGTTCTACGAAATTCAATTGAAACATAAGGCGAATTGTACAATAAATTTAATAAATAATAAATGAAGACATAATGGATTCACTAACGGATACTTGCTATAAAATATACACTACACAATTGCAACATTGATGATGGTCCTTTCAGAGAAGCAATGACACTATTAATAGAAAATAGTCTCATAAGCGGGATTTCCCCCTTAAACCATTCTTATTCTGAAGTTAGCGTGATGAATCCGGTATTCTTGAGTCTGGGCCAAGATTTGTGCCGGATCAAAGGATCGACACTTCCTTCCATTAAGAAGGTTAGAGGAGTAAAGATGGAAAATAGTTAATCTCTGAAAAGATAGGTAATGGATGTTTGGAAGTTCCTCGTGGTTTTAGAGGCATTTTTGTTTGTTTTTCTCTTTTCCATTATTCATTATGAGGCTTTTCTTTATTATTTGTCCAATAGAGAGCCGGAGATGGCTTTTTTTTTCTCTCAAACTCGAATTCTGAGACACTGAGAGTACATCAAGGATATTCGCTTCCTCAAAATCAACAAGAGCTTAGAAAGTAGGGTTTTAAAAAAGTTTGTTTAATGTTTCATTCCGATATTATTATTTTTTTTTTGAGTAATACAAGTCAAATGGTTTTTCTTTCGTAAGCCGATGGAGGTTTTGCTTAGTTTCAGTATGACCTTTAAAGAAAGAAAATTATGAAAAGAAATGTTAAATTACGCTGAGGTATTTTCTAAATTTAAAATATTTATCAGGATCTTAACTGAGATTATATGTAAGTTATTAAGCAGTGCTTTACATTTATTGATATTTGGATTTAAATTTTTGAAAAATATTTACAACTTTCTAAGAAAATTAAAACTATTACCGAATTATCTTACCTCGGAAAGTTAGGAAATAAAAATGTCGAAGAACTTTTTTTTATTGTAATTGTATATATAAAAAAATTAGTAAAAATTTCTTTTTGAGAAATATGTTATTCCTCACATATTCAGTTTCACACTCTTGGATTTAGAATCAAGAGAAGTTTTGCTTAAGTTGTCAAGCCATTAATTATAAACATAATTTAGAAATTATATTAAAACATCAGTAGCATTTTAATCCCTTAAATTTAAAATAGTTTACCTAAAATTAATCATGTTTTATTTACTGAATTTTTATATGCTTATATGAAAAATAGTGATTTAAATAATATTAAAATACATTTATTGTTATTCAATGATTTTTTGTTATTCAACGATTATATAACTTAATTGTAGAGGCATAAGTGACTCATTGTATTTCAATCACTTACGAAATTTTTTTAAAAAATCCTTTTTTATGCAATTAAAATACAAACTTCAGTAACACAATTTGCTATAAGTAAGGAGATAAGGATTAAAGAGAATCCTTTGAATCACTTATATAAAAGGATATTTAACATGCATTTTGTAAAATTTTTGACGGAGGACTATTAATAAGTATATTGTCAAAATTTTATTTCGCTTCACATAACTTACTACTGTTACTATTATTATTCCTTATTGTCCTATATTTTGATCTTCCCTTTTTCACGTGCATTAACGTAAAATTTTAACTGGATCTATTTAATTAAGGTATTTATCGTATTATAAAGACAAAACTCACTGTAAAACTATTGTTCTTTAGATCGTAAATGCTAAGAAAAATTAGTTTGAAATTTATGTTTATCATAATTCAACAAAAAATGATTTTGAATTTATTCTTTAAAACTTTAATGATAAAATTTATACGGAATTTTTTTTCTTGTTATTTTAACACGAATTTTGCTTCTTTCCATGTTAAATATTACTAAAATATTATAAAGAAGTTTACTTGCGCGAGCACTCAATGGTTTTCTAGCTATGCAATTTTTCCTTTAAGTTCTTAAAGCTACCTATATACATAATTTCAATAATATTGGATCCATCATAAGTAACTATGTAAATAGATAACTCATGGAACTGAAGCAACACAGTCAAACAAATAATAAGAAATATATTACTTAAAGTATATATAAAGTAAAAGACAACTACCAATCCTCTTATAACGCACTTCACTGCACATATATGCATTTCTTGAACTTCAATCATAACACTTCAGTAACTCTAATCTATTCTATAAAAGTCACGTTTCATTTATTGGGAGAGATTTCGATTCGACCAAATTTATTTTAAGTCACCAAATATCAGAGTTTTTTCAATTATACGTTTTTTTCAATCTTTTTTCAAGAGATCTATATAAGTTTTACTTAATTGGCTATATTTTGATGTTCTATCAGAATATTGATATTAAAAGCAAACAGTTTCCTTAAAAACATAAATAAGACTAAAGAAACTGGAGTGTTTAACTTTTAAAATAACAGTATGTAAAACAGTTGAGTTATGTAGAATTTAAAGTGTAGTATGCAGAATAGTCCAACAATCTTAAAATTTTTTAAAATATGAACGAAATATAATTTATTCGTTCATGAGTATAAAATAAACCAAATGCAAGTTTGCACAAATTTTCTAGTCAATAGGCTATATGATTCATTTTTATTGAAATATTATTGTGAGAAATATATAAGATTCATAATTATTTAGATAACACTCATTTCTAGAAAATAAGAATTCCTTATTTTCTGTAGATTGGTGGCGAATCCAAGTACACGAGTAAAATCAAAAATATAGCATTCTCTTACGAAAGTTTCACTGTCCATTTATACAAATAACGTATTATCAAAGTCATAAAATACGATAATCAAGAATAACTCTCAAATTTCAATTCTACTTTTTTAATTTATTCTTTTGCAGTAATAGTTACTAAAATGTTCATATTCCAATTTTCACCTTAAAATCAGTTTTTATTGACACATAATGTGATGCTATTAAATATCTATCTTATTAAATTAAGTAAAAATTATGCATTTCAAATTCGAAAATTCTTAAATTTCAAAGGAAACGTATCAATTAAAATATATTCTTATGAAAGGCAGTTTCCAAATGCAATTGATTCCAATATTTATTTCTTGTATATAAAGAGGGAAAAAAGGAAATTTTTTTCTCCAACACAACAAATTTTGCAGCTCCAAAAATGGATAATCAAAACTGGCATCATTGTCAAAAAGAAAAGAGGAAACTGCTACAACAAATTTTCGACAATTTCTTAAGAATATTCTAAGACATCAAAATTCTTCATTTTCAGTCCCTGTGAAGCGCTTAGTATTAACTTAATTAAGTTAACTAATGAGGTAACCGGCACAAATCGAATTTTCGGATTCGTTGAACGGATACGATGCTAAAGTTTATTGCATATATTCATACCTCTTAGGAATAAGGGAAAGCATGTTGTATGTAAAAAAGATCAAACAAAAATCGATAACCATAGCCAATTTTTTTAACGTTTCTGGAAGAAAGTATGAATGAAATTACTTTTACAACAACAACAGCAACAAAAAAAAAACGGGGAAAGAATTTGAGGTCCTGAAGTCTATGAAAAAATGGAAACAATACTAAATCTAATTCGAATTGACTTAAATATAGTTGGACTCTCTGAATGATTTTACAAATTTTATGTGATGAAATATTAAAGTATGCTGTTATAATAATTAATGATGAAGGCATTATAAAATTTAATCAAATACTTATCTCAGTCAAACGCAAAAAATGTAGCATATGTTTATTTATTGATTATTTAATAAATATAGATTTT
>BMAW01066191.1:225990-244606 GCA_019974015.1 Nephila pilipes
GAAAAACAGCAATACGTAACTGAACGAAGTATAACAAAAAGAGAAAATATTCATTTTCACAATAAAGGAAGATTAATCATGTTAAGATGTTTTTTCAACTCTATTATAAAATTCAATAAACCTAGAGAAATTAAAATTAATCGGTGTACCAAATCTTTTCAATGTTTCATAATAAAGGAACATAATAAGAGAAATCTTACTTTTCTTCAAATAAATAATGAAGAGAAGAGTAAATTTGAAATCTTTAATATTTTCTTTGTCCATTAATGTATGATGGATTGCCGTCTTAAAAATAATGAATCCTGACCAAAAGCGGCGTTGACGCAATTGATTGATAAGCTTAGTTCGAAAGAGTGCCTTTTCAAATAGATTAGAATTATCAAGGTAATATTAATTTCTAGAGTAAATATTTAATAAGCAATCGATAAATGAAGAGAGCTCCAACAGATGGTATCAATATTCCAAAAAGAAAATTACCTGTCATATTTCATGTAATAGTTAAGTTCTCTTTCCCTCAGCAATTGCTAGGTATAATGAAAGGTATTATATCACTATCGGAAAATCTATTAAAATAATCTCAATACAAATATATTTATTATTTCGTATATCAGATGAGCTTAGAGGAAATATTTTACTGTTCTTGAAGTTTCAATAACACAGTCACACCCAAGCCCTTTAAGCGAGACAGGTTAATATTGGTATTGATTGATTCCTCTTACAAATTATCCTTATTATATACTAATCGTTATAATATATATATATATATATATATATATATATATTCTGTTGTGATTTTACTGTTTGGATTGTCTTTTCCATAAGTTATAAAATATACAAACCTTGCTTAATTGAAAAGTTTACATCCATTTTGAGAATAGTTAATATGGAATTTAATTAATTTTTATGAACAAAAATGTAAGTTTAACTTTTTAAGAATTTTAATTCCTTACATTATGTTTGAATGATATATTTTACATTTGAAATTAAGGATCTGGCAAAGCATTTAGTTTAATAGAATATGAGTCTATATAATTGTGTTTGTACTGTTAAGAAACATCAAAAACATTACATGTATATATACTGAATATATATTGAATTATGTAATACTCGTATCGAAATAACAATCAAAGAATCTGCATAAAAATCAAAACACACATTTCTAAATAATCATTATACACGTAATGATTGTATATAGACGGAGTTATTAAGATTTGAATTTGAATTATTTAATTCGTCCAAATAAAAAAAAGTGTAAGATAATTTTGCACCATATCATGATGACTTCTACCTAAACTAACTCAGTGAATTTTATTAGAAATAATTTTTTGGCGAATGGAATATATAAAAACAGATTCAGAGAGTCATTAAATTTGAAATAATATTTAAAATTCTTTCATAAAATATTTTATGTTTGTTTATGTTTTAAAGACGTTACAAGAACTCTATTTATATTGTACAAGACATTATGATTGATAAAATAACAAAAAAGTAATCACTTCTTATTTTAGTGGATTCGAGTCTTTTAAGAAATTTATTATTATAAGATATTACAAGTAAAATAAATTGCATCATGGTTTTCTGAAGCATTTCTGGAAGACTTTTTTTCCATCACACACACACGCCATACTGTTATCACAAATATATTTATAAATATAGACAAATAACTTTTAGATTTGGATATTTTGAAAAAGAAAAATATGCCTACAGAAGTATTTAAAACAGACCACAAACGTATACAGATTAATTGGTGATGAACTTTTAAAAAAATGATTCAAGTAAACTCTATATTTGTGTGTTGGCAATGTATCTAAATATCACAAGATCTATTTAAAGTAATACCTTATAATTAGACACTAAATAGGCAAAAATTTAAGAATATTTGTAAAAAAGCAATGGTATTCAATAGCAAGAAGAGAAAACTTATCAAGAGTTTTAAATAATTTATCTATAAAAGAAAGAAACTCTCCCTTAATTTTAATTCCAACTTATTTATATACGGTACCTTTATTTAATGGTAAACGCATCAGAGAAGAAGTCAAATTTATTCCACATCGTTACCTAACTATTTCTTTTACCTGAAAAAATACAATGGAGAGAAATTGTTGAATCGATAAGACTAGAGTTGTTTGCGAAAAACCTATATTAGACGACTGTAAAATTCTGTGGTGTATTGAGTACATCTTGCTTGATCTACTCAAAATGATTGAAAAAAACGGAGAACTCACAGAATAGAAACACGTTTGACAATTATCTGCAAAAAGTTCCGTGATAAAAGTACAATTTCAGAACGAATAATAAACCTTTATCAAACACTGATAAATTTATATTACATAAAAACAGTTTGAATAAAGTGATTGATGTAGATTAATATGTTTCCGAAAACGGATAGAACGCCTTTATAATAAAAATGTTTTTTAAACATGTTATCCAAATTTTAAAAAAATGATTTTTTTTGAGCGAATAATATTTATTTTTAGCATACTTGAGTTAAAAAATAAAGAGAACATACAAATAAGAAATCTTCACTAGTTTCCTCTTTCTCACTAAAATTGACATATGTGAAATCATAATAATCTAAAATATCATCATTAAGCTTAAGGAAACATGTTCTTTTTTAACTAATTTTCATGTGTTTTGTTAAACAATGTTATAGCAAAGTATTGATATAAAATTTGGAGAAAATAGAATCCAATAATAACAAGTTGTTATTATACTACACATTTATCTTTAATTTGTTCAAGTAATTATTTTTTTAAATTTGAACATTAATTATATTATAACCCAGAAAGTTTATCTATGGGGACTAGCTTAGTCTATGAAAACTTTTTATGCACACAGGAAAGGCAAGAAAAAAATATTTTAGTGTAAAATATCAAGTTATTAATACATTAATGTGAATCAATTTTCATTTACTTATCATTATAAAATTTAAAATATTCTTCTCTTTGTGAATCCACAGAATTATATCAATATGTATAACCATAGTATTTTAAATGGAAATGTAAAAAAAAAGCTGTTTTAAATTATAAACTCTACTTACTAATGAAATAAATATAGCAGAATATATATCTAAATTCTATTTACAATTATTCAATACTCTGCTTTTCAAAATGTTTTAATTTTTTTTTTTTCATTTTATACATTATTTTAAACATCTATTAGAATATTTTCTTTAAAAGTGTCGCTAGTTGAATGAGGTTTCAACTTCAATTGAAATTTTCTGCAATAAAAAGAATAAATAAATAAAAAGAATAAAAACTTGAAAATTCGACGCAGATGCTGCTAAGACGGATTATCCATCGATATTCCAAAGATTTCCCTGGAGGGGGGTCTACGTTAAGTTCTCATGCTCCACCTCACCCCCTCTAGCACCCATCCATCTACCCAAACATACACTCATGCCCCAAGAGTGATGGATGTTTGTGACGTCTTGGAGGCGTCTTCTGATTGGTCGGCAGCCCAACCCCCTGTCGTGAAAACATTGGATCCCGAGTTATTTATCATTCGTAAAGGACCATCTATTTGCCTTTGAGTACTGCAATTTTTATTCCTTTTGCACAAAAATATTGCATCTGTTGCACAGAAGGAGGCATCTACAATAACCCTTAAAGTGCAGGTCGAACAATGAATGCTCGTTTTGGGTCGGAGATTCATGGATTTTTATACGTGTTTGCTAGGCTCCAAAAAGATCTGAATGATTTATCTTTTTCCGGAGATTTTGTTGTAATATCAGTTGCAAAGAAATAAAAGTATTGATGCTGTGAAAAATCGTGGTTTTGAAAGTAATATTTATAAATACGGTTTTAACTTCCATTTATTAAGTTTCACTATACACATGTGAGAAATGAAGTGAAACATATATGTAGACACTTTTATAAAAACGCCAGCTTCATTTTTTGAAAACATCTATAAAAAGCCAAAATTAAATTGACAGCAGTAGTTGCTTAAATAAGATAACCCGGATAGTTATTTATTACGTCATCAAATGATTACAGAACTATTTTTGATTAACCAAAATTTTTTTTTTTTTTGTAAAACGCTTTTTTTTCCTTAAATTTCTTTATATTTGTTCACTTTTCGTTTTAAAAAAGAAGTACAATATAGTATATTTTACAGTGCAAAAGCAAAATTTATTTATCAAGACATCTCAGTTAGAAACAGCTGTTTTACCATATCCTAAGCAATGTATTGATTATTCCTAAGTGATTAATTTTCACTCTTCAAATTTTAAGTCATAAATAAAAGTGGTTATCTGGAATGAGTTACATTCAGCAGACTCAGAACAAAAATTATGTATACTTATATACATCTAAAAAGAAATATCCTTTCTAAGAAACGATTTCGGTTTTAAAAGACTTTTTTTGGTTAATTGTGATTATTTTTTGAAAAGTCTTTGATTCTTTCCGCATCATTTGAATTTTTTAAGAATTTAAAATAAGGGAATAAAAACTAATATAAAATTAACTCATTTCTGTTGATATATTTATGAGAATTGCAAAATAGTTGTCAATTATAACAAAATTCCAGGTCATTAAAACTGTTTTGACTGTTTGTACTCGAAAATTAAAATAGTATTAGCCTATTCGATATATTAATGTATCTAATTTCTGCTTTGCTCTTAATAACAAAATTAAACTAATACATAGGCATTAACATAATTTAAAATATATATTTTACAGACCACATAAAGTAAGTTGATTTAGTATCAAAAATAAAAAAAATGCAGAAAATTTTAATATGCATATTACTTTTCATTAATAGATTTAATACGACATTCGGAATCTTGAACGTTGTTTTTCTAGCTGTACGTGATTTACTTGTATTATTGACAATACAGGGTTACCAATTATTTTCTGAAGAAATTTTCGAAAATATTGACTACCATTTCATCATTTTGGTTGCACATAGATACATACATACTAATTCTAAAAGTTATTTAAATTTCATTTGTGTAAAGCAGTTACGAACCCCGAAAGTAGATTAATATATAAAATTAATACACTTTTAGAAAATAGTATGATTTATCTCCCATGTTATAATCATCTCTCTATCTTACAGCTCCCAAAAATATTTAAGTAAATTTTCCTTTCTGAACTGCAGCAAGCTAGAGATCTATAACATACATAACAAATTGTCTTATATGTATCTATAGCACTTAAGATCACTGAATTATTAAAAATCAGTAAATATCTACTTTATTCAATTGTTATGATTTTCACTTTTTCTAGTTATTAAATTGCGATGATTTTCACTTCTTCATAAGATATCGTTGTTCAGAGGTATCCAACAATTACACTCGAATTTTGGTTGTACGGATTACAGCAAAGCTGGGAATGATACTATCTGTACCTTTGTGAGGTGGTGAATGTTTTTTTTATTTAGAATGCAGTAGTAAATGAGTTCAAAATTGGAATCAGTTCCTTATCCTAAAATTGATTTTAATTGGTATTGATAGCTGTCCTCTATTTCAAAAACAATGGCTCTTTATTCTTGAAAACATACTAAATTTTTGGAATCAGGATTTATTGATTGATTGTTTATTATCGTCACACTTAGAAGTCAATTAGCTTTGAATCACAAAATTTTGAGCCATGGTCAAGTGACGAGAGCAACATCTGATTTTGGAACTTCCATTTTCAAACTGCACACATCACAAACGGAAGGACGTGGATCTTCGATAGATTTGGAGAACATAAATCCCACTACGTGGATGGTCTTAAGTGTAATTAGGATTCGAACTTGCGACTCAACGAAATAACGCTGGACATCAGTTCATGACCATTATCATTAAGCTACCGCAGATATTTGGATAAATGTACACTTTTCGTGATTTCCAAATTTCCTTTTGGTGTTTGCTACTAAATTCAGCTAAATATGCTAAAATAGGTTTTTTAATCGCAAGATAAAAAGTGTGTATCAGAAAATAATTTAGACTATTTATTGAATATAAATTCATAAAAATGATTTTTTTTTCATTTGATCAATATGTTTGAAAGATAATTCTGTGTATTTCAAAAGATATTTTTATTATCAATATTGACTGCATCTACATTGTTGACTTTCAAACTGCACAAATAACGTGGCAAATCATCTTAACACTTGAAAATTTTTCAGATGATCGATAACTTTTTTAGATCAGTAAAATCTTATGCAATTTAAATTTAAATTGTCCATTTTTCTAAGTGCTGTCTTCAATTAGAATTTCTTACAGCACATGATTTAAACTAGTTAATAAAAGCATATGTACACATTTTAGTCATTCAGTGTTCATATTTCAGAAAAAAAAAATTTAAGTTCAACAAATTGATGAGAAAATAGGGGAACGATAATTGCTTTTTTATTCACAAGTAACTTTTGCAATGTCATTAAATTAAAATAATAAAGATAATGGTAAATAATCCTATCTAGATATATTTTGTGGAAAAGAAAATCAAATAGTTAATCCTTATATTCCCGTGTTCATGAAATATTTCTTTAGTACATTATATATTTTATGATTCATTCGTCCTTTAAAACACACGTCATATTACTAATTAATTCTTTTGATATACTCTTTTATAATTATATCTTTATTCTTTTTTGTTTTTAAATACTGTTTGTTTAACTTACATTGGAATGATAATTTTTCTTTATCAAAATATTATACGTTAATTTTTCGAATAAATATTCAACAGAATATTTGTTTTGAAAAACAATAACGAAAAGCATAATTGACGGAAAAAAGCACATACGGTTTGGTATTTTGTATTAAAACACTCACTATTAATCTATTAAGAAATAGCAGTTTTATTATTTATTTTAATGCACCTTACATGAAAATGATAAGAGTTAAAATTTTCAACATTTTACCAGATATTTAGGGGAACAAACGCAATGAATGTAAAATTATTAGCATTTGATGATTAATATTTTATTGCTCATATATATTTTTCTCTAGTATATAATGCTCGGGTTTTTTTTAAATTAAGATATATTTCACATATTTTCATACAGAAGTTAAAGACCGTTATAAATTCTTCCTTGCGAGTATATTATTGAAAAACTTATTTATGCTTTATACTCTTTTTGGTAAAACATAGATCTTAGTACTTCCTGCAACTAAAAAAGACTCATTTAACTATAAAAGTTTTAAATCGTCAAATAAATTCCGTTGAGGGAGGATTTAATCCTTATTTTTCTTTTTATATCGAAATGGCCTTCTACTGAAAGAGAATTCTACAACTACCTCACTTAAAAGTGGTCTAAAAATTGCTTCAAAAAGAAAAAAAAAAAAGCTAAACTGCTTGGAGACTTCCAGCAATGAGCCCATAATCCTTATTCACCAGTTCAGGCCATCTTTGCTCCTTTCACTACTGCACTTGACAAATCAGCTGCTTAAGTGCAGTTAGCCAAGGGGATTCTGGCTGTTTTATTTTTTCCCGACCTCAGAATTCCCCTAAGCCTGAAGGGAAAAGAAAAGATCTCCGACACTTGGATGGATGGTGCAAACAGATAGAAGCACAAAAAATTCCTCCATGCACCTATCCGATATCTGCTTTTCAAGGAAGTGTTTTTTAAGGGATTTTTTCCGGGGCTTTTTTATTGATATTTACATGGGACGTCCTCTTGCTCGTGAATAAAGTGTACTGTTTTGTTAAGGTTAGGATGTTTGTTTCGATACATTCAAAAGGTTCTGTGTTGAAACACAAAATAGAAAAGGAGAAAGGAAATGTAAAGAGAGAGCGCGTGCGTTTCTTCAAATGTAAATCAAGTTGTAGCTTGACTCAAAATTTGTCTGACATTCAATCTAACATTAGTACAAAGTTTTACTCACCTTGAGTTTTTTCAAGAAAAGTCGAATAATTTCTGAGCTTCAGGTACACGAAAATAAAGTTGTGTGATTTTTACGATAATTTCAGGCATTTTTTTATTAAAAAAATATTAATTAGTATCTATACCTTCCATATAAGTATTTTCTTTGTAGAACAGATATTACAGAAATTTCGGTCAGAAGTACCAGTTAGTCACAAATTAAAATAATGTAAATAGCTTGAAATATAATACAGGCAAAGCCACAGGATCTGTATAAATTACTAGGTACTGGCTCTTTCAAAGGGCCTACATCACAATCAGTGCCAGGAATCACACAATTTTTTAGCGGATTTTGTAAAACTTTTTCATCCTAAAAATATGATTTTTAACGGACGTTTATTCATTTTACTATTTTGCATTTTTCAACATTTAAAATTTTCTTTATCTAAATGTGCTTTGGTTTGATCGATTTCATTACTAAATTTATAAGTATAAAAGGCAACTTTAGCATTCACATAATTTTTTAAATTGGAAATAACATTCATATAAGCAGAAATCGGATGACATTTCAACGTTGTCGAATGTAGTCATAAACCTTACGGCTGGAGAATTGAATCTTGATACATCATAAATTGAGTGTAAGAATTATGTGTATTGCTGCTAGCTAAATATGAATGGTATACTATATCTTCACATCATATAGTATAGAAATTCCATGACTGGCATAAGTGCATAAATATCTATATTATCATATGGTCATGAATGCATATCACGATGTCTGTTAGCAATTGCTCTTGTGTTATTCTAGTATCATTTTAATGTAAGATATACAAATTAGGTAATTAAAATATAATATTCAATTAAGAATAATATTAATGCAGTTCTTAATAGTGTATTAAGATAATTCTTTTCCAAACAATCGGTTCTTTAGATTTTTTTTTCTAGTTTTCAAACAAATTTAAATCACCCATTTTTTTGTTGGGTATTCGGCTAAAAGTGGTTGGAGAAAAATGTTGCAGAATATATGCTGAGTAAAATTATTTGAAATTTGAATTCATAGGCCGTTTTCAAAAGTGCAGATAGAATAATAACAAGCTTAACTAAATGGTAATTGCATCAATCCCGTAGAACAATTATCCTTTGATGAATAAATAGTGCTTGATTATTGATAAGTTCTGAACATAATGGGATACAATATTTCTGTATATTGACAGTAGCAAAAATCAGAAAAGCACTATTACACATTTCTTCCCGACAAATAGGAGCATATTATTGAGGATGTTGGACGATACGGCGAAGGGGGTCGTTCAATGAAAGAAGGGGGAGGGGGGTCATTGCAATGTTGCTTTCATCATCCACTCAGGCAGGCCCTTGGAATCCAATTTAACGTACTCATTTATTTCCAACTAGAAGAGGAATAGTAGTCACGGAGGGCTTAGTCCTGCAGGCACGCTTGAGTCTTCTCAACACAAAGGACCCGCAAAGGGTAAACTGGGCGGGGTTCCTTTTCTAAGCAGCTGATGGGAATAGATGTGGGTGAATCTCCCTCCCCCCTTTTTCTCATAATCCCATCCCCCCCCTCCCGACTCAGTTCATATCCTCTATGTGTGAAATATGAGGACCGAAACTTGGAAATTAAATTTCCATTTACTATTGCTCAGTCTCTGGCGGTCGGGGCGGTATTATTATGTGCCAGGTTTTCAAAATTAATTGAGAGAGCGCAAGGAGGGGGAGGATAGAGGTTAATATGCTCTTTATTAATCACTTCTGGTGTGTCCGATGGTTTGATCTTTTGACGTCGCTCCCGTGTCCACAATGGAATTATGAATGCTTAGGATGGGGAATGGATTGCGGATTATGGATTCGAGTTTAATTGTTTGCAATGCTTTTCTTTTCAAGTTTGCCGAAGGATTGTATCTCGTTCCCGTTCTTGGAAGTATATGTTAATTTTAAATGCAATTATGCTGAATTTGAGAGAGATGTATCGGAAAAAGGGATTTTTAAGGCAGTTCACTTTTAAAATAATTATCCATCTTAAGCACAAAACTTATTGTGGGAGTTTGAAACAATAATCATTTTTGTTTTGAATTAATATTAAACTAGTGCTACATATTCGAATACGCATTCAGCTACGTAATACTCATGGCAACATAAAAAAAAGCTAAATACTTTTTTATACCTTTTGGGCTTGTAATGAATATTTTGGGAAAGTATTTATTGTAGTAACAATCTTCACATAATTTTGAGCCTAATTCAGGAGACATAGACCTCTTTTGACTTACGTTACTTAGTTTTGTTATAATTGTTCTTACAATACCTTTCAAGTAATTTGAATCTTAGATAAGTTTTTAATATGCAGCAGTCTACGCTGCTTCACACAATGTCTTTCTGCGGTCCTCCCCATATGTAACACGCATCTTATAAATATTCGTCAGCATATACTTTAAAAGTCCACAACATTTTTCGGTTAGTGTATATATTTCGGCAAAATGTATATTGCAGATACGATTGAGCCCACAAAGGTACTAACATTATTTCTTTGCTTTACTCACAGAAATTCTGCAGAAACTTATAAATAGTAGAATAAATTAATTATATACGTTGGTTGGTAATTGGTGATATATTACAATCTGAAATGTTTACATTATTCATTACGAGACTGACGTGAAAACTGAATGTATTTAAAATAAAATGTTCACTACCTGGATCTCTTAGTGTCAAAGAACTTTTAAAGAAGACCACAAGTAGAATTACCCAAAATGATGGGGAGACTCAGAAAAGAGAGACTTACAGATTTAGGAAAACGAAGCGAATTATAAATGCAAAAATAAGCCGTCATGATCTCGAAAGAGTTGTTTGTTCTTTTTCATAATTAATTCAATTACTATCAATGTATCAAAATTTGACGTTTCTTTTCTGAAAACGCTTATAGAATTATTGAACAACATAAAGACTAAGATTGGTGATCGAAATAACGACATTACTCTTTCGAATTGATTCATCTAAAAGAGCGAAAAAAAAGAGTCACCATTCTGTTAGAAAGCTCTTGTTTGCTAATCCGAATTGTTTTTAACTATCTTACCCTCCCTGCGTTCCCCAGAGTGTAGTCTTCTGTACATGTCATGTTATGGAAGACTGTGCACCCGGGTAGGATTCAACTTTATTGTTGGCTCTTTTACCCGAGCAAAGGCCTACTTCTGTATTGGAATCAAATAAATTTTTGCCGTCACCACTCGTCCACGAAAGACCGAATGCCCCTATCAACAACATTCACTCCATACCCCATCACACAGTCCCAAAAATTAACTAATGAATGCATGGAATATCCTATACGACTGCCATCAAGAAAGGAAAATACAGTACCAACGATCTGGATCGACTCAAATAAGATTGGTTCGAGAAGAAACAATACCGATTAGATCGTACTTAAAGTAACAGTGAAGGCAAGCTAAGTTGGAATCATAAAGAGTGGAAGAGGAAAACTGAGCGAGCGCAGGTAGAGGGCATGACAAGCCGAAATAGTCGGTACTGAAAGGTAAACGATCAGAGTAAGAGATTCCAAACGGGAACTGCTCTCCTGACCGACATATGTCTGTTTCTTTTTTACCAATTCAATTACGTCTCCTTATTGATTTCCACACCTAAAATGAATCAAAACTGAATTGTTTTCCTTTTAATTGTATTTTTAATTTCAAGTAAATTAAATGTTACTTTTAAATTTATGAACCAAATCTAAAATTCTCATATTTTTATTAGGTATTAATTAAAAAGCGAAGAATGCATCTATATTATATGCATTATAATAAATAAAAATTTTGACTACAAAATTATAATTATTCTAACGAACATGCGCTCTATAACAATAAAAAAAACGACGCATCAAGAAGGAGTTGCCCGATTGTAATGAAATTTCATGCGCAAAAGTATTTCGAACAAACATGCAAATGATTAAAATTTGGTGTCTCATGAATGAATAGCGGGAGCTACAGCGCATCGGAACTGCGCACTGTATATAAGAAACGATTCTCAATTTAATGGTCAAATTTTCTGTTGCATTGCAATTAAGGATAACTTTCAGCGATTGAAAAAATGCTTACGCCACAAGATTCGAGCTCATTACGAGTAGCTGTCAGAGTTTGAAAGAGTTCGTATCATTGGATAGAAAGAGTCAATTTGGGAAATCTTAAAATTGCTCGTCAAAGGGGTCTAGGTGATACCCCGATTAGAAGATGCTGGCAAGAATAGGTGGACTATGGCAGATATTAGCGTCATGAGGGTAGCGATCGACTTAGGGCCACAGCAAATCGGGATGACAGAGTGATTGTCAGATCAGCTGTCACAGTGCCTGATTCATCGTTATCAACTATCAAACGTGAGACCCGTACGCGAGTGTCCACCATGACCAATCACAGACGTCTGATAGAGTGAAATCTTCGCTTGTACCGACCATTACGCCACCTGACACTCACGCCTGCACGCTATCGAGCCAGATTATAGTGGTGCTTGGCACGATCAGGTTGGAATGATGCTGAATGGGGACGTAAAGTGTTTAGCGGCGAATCCCACTTCCAACTGTGTCCTGAAGATCATCGAAGACACGTCTGGAGACACCCGGGGCAGCGTGTCGATCCTGCTTTCACTATTCGACGCAACACAGGTCCTCAGTCAGGAGTTATGGTCTGGGATGCCATTTCCCTTAATAGCTGGACCCCTTTGGTAGTCATAAGAGGCACACTTACAGCACAGCGATAAGTCGACGACATTCTGAGACCTGTTTTTCTACCGTTCCTTTTAACCGTTCCGTTTTTTAAAATAATGCCAGACCACAAACGGCACGTGTTGCTAGAAATTGTCTTACAGCTTGTCAAACACTTTCTTGGACAGCCAGATCTCTCTCTAATCGAACATGTCTTGGATGTGATAGGAAGAAGACTTTGTCTACTAGGGAATGTTGATGACCTATCCCAACAATTGGAGTAAATTTGGCAAGAAATACCGCAGAAAACCATCAGGGAAATTTATCACTCAATGCCATGTCATGTGGCAGCTTGCATCCAGGCTAGTGGTGAGTCAACACATTATTGAGCTCATTTCTTTGTAACTATGTAACTCTGAAATAAATCATTCACTTTTTATGAAATTTTAATCATTTTCTATTCTATACATAATGTTCGTATCTGCCAATTTTTGTTTCCATCGGACAACTCCTTCTATAGGTGTTTTTTTTTTTTTTTTTTTTTTTTTTGTTATAGAATGTAATTGATTGTCAACATGTACTTTAGGCACATAATTTAAGACTAATTACGCGAGGAATTCTTTGACACATAAGCTTGCAATATTTGGCGTTACTACGAATTTCATCAAATCTAAGAATGATTTTGCACAAAAGTTTATTGAAAATTTTCCCTTCATTTTGATTTTTACTCTTGTCGATTCGAAACAAAATAAGAAAATATTAAATGTTTAATACATTTAATGTGTGTACTTTTATTAATTCATTCATTTTACTGAAATTAGAATAAATGATTAAGTAAGTTTATGCACGTGGTATTTAAGTTTTGCAGATACTATAAAAAAAATAATAAGTGTTTATGTATTAAGTTGCGTATTTTTAGCAAGAGTATAATATTATAGGCCTTACATACGTTAGAAGTGGATTTTTCTTAATAAATATTTTTTTCTACAGAAATAAAAGTTTTTTGCTTGAAATTCACAATGCAGTGTATGATATAAAAATATTTAAATATTTTAACAGAATTTAGTTCAATTTACTTCATTATGTAAATACATTATTCTCTCTTTAATCCGGCACTTTATCTTTTTTCCCTGCCAGTAATCTAATTTTTTACACAAGCTAACAATTCCAAGGAAATATTTGTAGCCTTCTAATTCAATGAAATAATGTGTGCTATGAATGCAAAATTGATTGAAATTTATTGCTGCCCATTCTCCAAACTTTCGCAACATGCCACCTAGAGAACTTCGAGAAGTAAACAAACAGAATTAAAGTGCATAAGCCACGCTACACAGCAGTTTTTGTTGGAATTAGGATACGAATCCCCTAATAGAAGGAAAGAACGCCGGTCGTGAAATTGCGATTTCGACCACTTAGCTACTACGGCCATGTAATTTTATTTGCGTGTACTGAATTAAACTTTACCCAGTAATACATATCACTTTTATTTGATGCTATTTATACACATTTTGCCCAGAAAAGTATGAATCATTTGATTACATAATGATATTCACATGTTCTATTAATTACAAAACAAAGTAAAACGTTGATTTTTTAAGGATATAAGAATGTGCATTTTTGGGCTCATTGAATTATTATACTTTTTTACATAGAATAATTAGCGCGAAAATTATATTATTTGCATGTGAGATTCGATTCAATTCTGCACTGCGATAATTATTCATGGTTCTTAAGTGAGTCGTCTTTCGATGAATAACAAATTTTGTCTTTTATTTATGGCTACAAAAATCTGTTCAGCTTATTATTTGGTACACATAACAAGTAAAAATATATTATGTTTAAGGTAACATTAGTAAATTAAAATGAATTACTGAATAAACCGATTTAAATCAAATGTAAGGAAATCAATATTTCGATTGTAAAAACAGCTGTGTTTCTTTCGGATCAGATGAAACAAAAAAAATTTAGAAATAACAGAATAATGTATTTTCAGGAACGAGTTTAGCCTCAAAGGAAATACTCGAATTGAGGGGAAAAAAAGAGAGTTAAAGATAAAAGAAAACACATCTCACAATGGAATCTGAGAATCCAATAGTTCTCAACTTGTATCTACTTTCTCTATCCCATAAAAGTGTCCAAAAGACAGGAAATTCCTAATGTCTAATGCCCCAAGTCCCTTTGTCCTTGAAATCCACTGCTCAAAAAACTGTGAGGAACGAGAAATTGCCAAGCTAGCCAACCGCAAACTGATCCGTCCTACTCTAGATTCTTCTATATCTTTCGTCCTCTTTTTTACCCTTCTTTTCCATTTCAGGCGTCAAATTCCTGGCAAGATAAGAACCGAACTGACGTCTTCCACGATCCGCAGGTGTTAGAATTTTTTTACCCTCCCGACAGTATCCCCCTGGGAATATAGAAAGTAGATCCCTGGGAAATCCCCCGGAGGTCCTGGGTAAGCAGATGATTTGTCAAGTGCATTAGAGAGGAAACCTGGTAGTCGAATCGTAGAAATTGCGACTGGAGAAAAAGACGCAATGAGTTCCACCATTCTGTACTGACAGGGTTGGAATGACCCGATTGAGTTTTTAAACGACGCAGTTGTACCCCGACAAATAAGTTTTATTACTTGGAAAATTTGACTTTTTTTTTTCTTTTTCTGAAAAAAAGGATAAAATTCAGTTCTTTTCAAATTTACAGGTGTAATAAAAACTAGATAAGAACTGTAAAACCAGCAAAATTAATTTAAACTATAATGTTTTGTAAGATTTTTGAAACCAATGATTTTTTAATAAGAATTCAATGGTAAAATTTGTAAAAATGGCTTCTGATGTCGTTAAATTTAATTATATTGTTTTTCTGTTACCTTATATGAAGTATATGCCATGAGTTTTATTTTTATTGGATATTTGTTTCTATAGGTCTAAACAATGGAACTAAATTTAGCTCAAAAAATAATATTTTATTTTAAAAGTTGAATATGCAATTTTAGCAATTATGAAATACAAGTAAAACATTCATTCCGGAATCATATTCTTTAGATTATTATTGGATAAAGTATTTGTAAGATTCTTATGAAATCGTTAATATTTTTTAATTAATATTTGTTTAAAATTTTAGTAACAGATTGAATTTTAAAATACAACTATTATGAGTATCTGATTTTTAACAATATTGGAATTTCATGATTACACTAAAATAATCATTACTTACGGAATAATAGTAAAACATATATGCTCGGTTATTACTATATATTACTTTGTATATTTAAGAGGTCAAAATTCCATCTTATAACACTAAATTAAATTAATTGGCCAAAAGGCGATGTTTTCCTCACATCTGAATGTATAAAAGCATCAAATATTAATTTTTCTTGTAATTTCGTTAATTCTGTCAGAAATATTGATAAATAACTAGCATATAAATGTTTATGTGTTTCTAGTTACCATGAGTATAAAGTCTTAGGTACAAAATCCTTAGAATATATGTTTGAGGAATTCAGTTTTATTAACTATGTATACATTTTCGGTGATAATTTTTTTTTTTGATAAAATAATTTTCCACTAGTTAATCAACTATGATTGTTAAGTAGCAAGTGTAAGCAATGATATACAGACTATAATACCTACACCAAATCACTATTACTATACAATCATTGAACATGAATTATATAAGATAAAGTAGTAGATACTAACAGAAAGTAACAATTACATGTAATGAGGATGACAATGACAAGGATTTGCGAGAGAAATAAATAATATTCTGAGCCACCAAACTGTTAAGGTACGACGTGCCTAGGGACGTTCATAGCCAATGATAAATAAAACGTAATTATGCATATTTAATATTGTCCCAAATACATGATGAAATTCACCATCACTGTCCGTACTGTGCCACTTCGTTAATAGCGGCTTTTATGGCTAAGTAACAACGTTAAAGTGATTAACCATTCTCGTAACCACCAAACCTTTTCTAAATGGCTGAATCATTCTGAAAGTTATTCCTTGGACCTCATTTACCTAAAGAAGCTTAGGATTGGTGCAATTTTGATGAGCAAGGATATTTGAGAAATTAAACTATGGCTGTTGGCATTTGAGGAAGGGGATACATTTTGCATTACTTTTCGGAAAATGCAGCTTCAGAACGAAAGAGTTAGAAACTTAATTTATTATAAATTCATGTTTTATTTATATAATTTTGTTCTCAAGATACTACAAATACAGTTCTTTTATCTACTTCCAGTTATATAGAATGACAAAGTACTGTTAAGTACTTGATTATACTTAAGTTTATTTTTATTATTTAAGTACTTTTCAGTATGTAAGAATGTTAAAAGACTGTTATATAAAAATCAGGAATTCTGAAGCACTTGATATAATTATATATATATAGTGACATAAGTCCCCATTCACATTATTACTACTCTGAACTTCTCAATCATCTTCCAACATTAAATAACTTTATATATATAAATACTAATTTTCTATTTAAACTCAAACCTGCAGCAATATGGGATAAATTACTAACAAATGCAGCTCACATATGTTATAGGGCATATTTTTTTTGTTTTTTTTTTTTAAATTCTATCAGTATTTATCTAAGCGTTTTACATGCTGAAAATAAGTATGAAAAATTATCCTGAAAAGGACAAGTCTGGGAAAGAAAAATAAGATGCATGCTAAAGATCGTTTTCAGCATTATATCTTAAAAAAGAATACCTTAAATGACAGAACAATGAACATATTATTGTAATTCAAAATATTATAGTGTTTCTCTGTGATGTTATATTAAATACCTTATATTCAAAATAAAATCTCTTAAACTGATCATACATATACAAATACATCGTTGACTAAATGAAAATTAAAATGATTTTGAAACCTATTTTGAAAATAATGCCATATTTTGAATAACATAGTTTCGGGAATTCGACCCCTTTTAAACTCACTAAGTAATTAACATTCTCTACATTGTAAAAAGAGCTAAAACGCTTAAAATAAATTATATGCAATTTAGAAGATTATTATTCTTATTTTTCTCTTTCATTTTAATTTTAACATGTTACACTATTTTACAGATCCTAAAATAAAAATATATTTTATTGCATGTAAACGCATCAATCCTTAACTACATATTAGTGGGTTGTTCAGTTAATGCATCTACTAGTACTTAGCAGAAATGCTGCACGCTATTTATATTGTAAATAATAGAATATTACCCTATCCTATTTATATGTAACACGCGAATACATAAAGAATATTCACTACCTGGAGAAACAATGTTTTCAAATAGTATTCTCCAAGAAACATTGTAAACGATGAATATTATATAATAAAATATATGAAATTTCGAATGCTCAGTTATACAATAAATTTTTATTCTACTGGTATTAAGCTACGTTCAGTTGCAGTAATTGCTTCTATAACAAAATCGCCTGAGTTGAAAATCTTCTTCAGAAAGCAATCAAACTTTAAGGACTAGTGGCACCATTTCGAACATATCACTTTCGTTTCTTTGGTTTCAATTATTTTCAGTGTTATTTATTTTTATGCCATTACTTGTTGGTTTAGTACTTTCGAACAGTTATATTTATCTTTTAAATATTTTTTGTATTATATTATATATGTTTTCTTTCCTTTGTTCTAGGTTTTGACAATGTATTTTCTTCATATGTTTCCTATACGCGTTTCTAGTATTTAAAATGTTTGTGTAGTTTTAATTAAATAATTTTTCATGTTCACAAACTTTCTTTCTCCTTACTAGTTTGTTAATACTTTTGACTATATTCTATTGTAACTGGTTACTATATACGTATTGTGTGTGTGTGTGTGTGTATTGCGTGCTGCGTTAGTTGCTGCGTTCGCCTACGTGCATAGTGCCTGCGTGCGTGCGTGTGCGTGCGTGCGTGCGTCGCGTCGATCGATCGTTCTGTCTTCTGTCTGTCTGTCTGTGTGTATGGCGCAGGTGTTTCGGGATGATATACATTTAGAATTATATCTTTGCATTTGTTTGTCTTTTTTTTTCCCAAATATGCAAGTTTGATTTAACGATGACTGCCAATGTCCTGTTGCCTAGAGATGAAGTCTAAATTTGTTTCTGTTCAATATCTAAATATTTTAGATGCTTTGTAAG
>BMAW01066191.1:246550-278115 GCA_019974015.1 Nephila pilipes
CATCACTAGTTCTGTACAACATCATTGTAACTAAAACATAGATAGGCAAGGGAAAATAAAATACAGCAACAACAGTGAAACTGGCTACCATGTGGGACGCTGACTCTGTTAACATATCCTCATTAGCCAATGGTACGTGATTATTCTACTCTAGTGTAGATAGATTCGATGTATCTGAATTAATACAGGGTGAACAGGAAGTAATTCAAATAGCTTCAGCTCTTCTGGTGTGGGAATGTTCATATGTCTGAGAAAAATCTAAACTAGATTCTCGGACAACCTGTTAAGTGAAATGAATTTGCTATTATGTTGTATTTTGAAAGAATTAAATTTTAAATTGAATGCTAACAACGCGCAAATAAAATTTCAAATTAATATTTAGTGAATTTTAATAACTCACTAAGTCATAATTTCTATATAGTATTAAAGTATATATATATATATGCTGCATATAATTTGATATTCAACTACAGAATTAAACAATTAATATATTACAATCGTCAGAAAGTTAGAAAATAATCTCAAAAATTAAAACAACACTTCATGGAAGAAATAATTATTGTATCATTGAGCAAAACTACATACCTTAAATCCATATAAATTCAAAAATAAAAATAGACAAAGAAAAATATGTGTGTTTAGCTAAAAATGTATGTACTATAGAATTTTCAAAAGAAAGTAAATTAATCAGAGAATCAAAATGAATAAAAATATAGATAAACAGTAAAACTTGGACAAAAAAATACTGAAGGTGGAAAAAAAAGGCACGAAATATAATATAATGAATGTTGTGATAAGTTGCAGAGTGTTTAGACTTGGTTTCTCCAATGTTGATATTCAAACTAATTCCAATCAGCGATTTATATTATATTAAAACAGCTGTAAGACCAAAAATAGAATTGGACAGATATAAAAAGAAATAAATAAACTCATTATTATACCATTTAAGAAATAAAGAAACAAACAGTCACCTAATTCTAAATAAATATAAAACTTAATACAAATAAAGAATCAGAAATATTATTTTATAACATAAAATGGACTAAAATATAAAAAAATTAACAAGATCATAGCAACACGTGCAGACAATGATCCGACATGGCTGACATATTACCAGCTATGAAAATGAAATGATAAACTAAAAGAAAATAACGCCCTCTAACAAGTTATTCTAGAACAAAACTAAACATGAATAAAATTACAAAAATTGCTAAACTAAAACTTCTCAAATAAAAAAAAAACCACAGTATTTTTTAAAAAAAGCAAAAATATTAAAAACTAAATAAAATAATGATAAAACATAAAAGATAATATAATTTATTTTTTAAGAATATAAAAAACTTACTTAAAAAAGATTTTTAAAAATTAAATGAAAACAGATTAAATTAAATTGTCATTTAAAAATTAAATTATTTAATAACTTTCATATTTTAAGTTTTCTAGAACATAATAGTTATTATATATATATATATATGTTTGTGTGTGTGTGTGTGTAATCTTTGAATTTTATTAAGAGTAAATTGAAAGATATTAATTAATATTTTTTTAAAAAAATGTGCATTTTCTTCATGGTTTCACGCTTTAGTTTTAATTTTTTTCCATTAATATGTTTTCTTAGCCGTAGAGGGCTTTGTGATACATTTTTTTGTTTCAGCTTTATTCTTTCAGTTATGGAACAGATATCCTGCTGCAGTTTCTTGAAGTGGAAGCTTTGTGTGTATGTTGTTGCTAGGGTTGGAGAAAAATCTAAGCTTTTAAAATATTTTCAATGCTATGATTTATTGTATACATTATTCTTTTCATTTTTTTTAAATTACGCACATATATTTGTCTAAAATACTGCATATAAATTACGCATATATATTTGTCTTAAGTTCATTTTTGCTTTTTAGGTTTATTTTTTTTTGTATTCTTTACCTTGATTTATTATATGTTTGTGTAAAGAATATCAGTACTTGTAAAATACTGCCTATATTGAAAATATGTCAAAAGCAATATTCAAAGTTTAAAAGTGTTCTATTTCATTTTTTATATCTTTTCATTTCTTGGTTTCATGTATTTTTCAGTGTTATTTATTTTTATGCCATTACTTGTTGGTTTAGTACTGTTCCAGTTATATTTACCTCTTTCTTAAATATTTTGTTGTATATATATATATATATATGTTTTCTTTCCTTTGTTCTAGGTTTTTGACAAATGTATTTTCTTCATAGTTTTCCATATGCGTTTTCTAGTATTTAAAAATATTGTTTGTATGATTTTAATATTAAATATTTTTCATGTTCCTAAACTTTCTTTCCTTACTAGTTTTAGTTAATACTTTTGACATATCTCTTTGTAATACTGAGTTACTATATATGTGTGTGTGGTAACACGTAACTGAACGAAGTACAACATACAGTGTTCTGCGTAATTAGAAGTACGTGGTGGACTGTGGCTTCACTAAAAAGGACGTGGTCTTACGTGATTGGTTTGGAATTCGGTCATCCGAAATCTATTGGGAATCAAAGGGTAGGGGCTATCTATAAACAAAAGAAACTGTTTTTGTTCCATGGTATCTTCTTTTAAAATGGAAATATTTCCGAACTACAATTTATTTTTCTGTGAATAACAAAATGAAATTTTTTCAAATACCTGTCTCCAAAACATGTGCATGTGTTGTAGTAATTTGTTGATTTTTCTAACAATAACTCAGAGTATTGAGTTTTAGTAATGAATCTTATTTTTTAAATACATTTAAAACGGAAAAAAAAATGAAAAATTGCATCGTATACAATTTTTAAGGAAACATAAAATTGTTTTTCAAAGTGCAAAATATTGTGTAATGTATAATATTAATTCAAAAAAAAAATTTCTTTACTGATCGGTAACTTTGATGTTATGATATTGATATAGCGAAATGATCATGTTTGAAAAGTTCGCAACTAAAGATGCTCAATTTCATTCAGAAGTTAATATACAGATTCTATTAAATAATTGTCTTAAGGAATCATAGAAGCTGCTGCAAGTTGAAAGAAACTTTAACTGTCCTATGATTTTGTGGCTTGGAAGTTAGAAAACTCATCTGCCAGCTCAGAATTAAGTTTCGTAACATGCTAGTAACTCGGAAAGATCAAATTTTCCATAACACCCTCTTCAGCAATGTTAATATGAAACCAAATACAATTGTAATAAAATTTATAAAAAATATTTCTGTAAAGGAATATAATTGAGCTTCTTAGAAAAAAAATTATATTGAATATTCTTATACATGAATTGTTGCTTTTTGAAATATAGATAATTATACATTTTCTTATACTTCTTACCTTTTATTAACTACATAGTTAAAAACCTTTCAGATATTATGTCCTTAATATATACAAATAAAATGAAATATTTCTGTCCCCATTGAAAATGAATTAATCTGGTTATTATTTTTAACTTTTAAAATAGTAATACCTGATATGCAAGAAAACATGAGATAACATTTTATATAGAAGCTGGTATATATATTTCATTTCGTGGATCTTAAGTTTTCTGTTAACTTACAACGATTACATATAGTTCGTTACTTTTTATAAGAATTCATAAATACAAAAAAAAAAAAAAAAAAAAACGTTATTAAAAAAATAATATTAAAAAAATTTAAAAAAAAATTTAAAAATTTAATTCAAACAAAAAAAAAAAAAAAAAAAAAAAAAAGAAATCGTTATTAAAAAAATAATATTAAAATAATTTAAACACAGATTTACAAATTTACTTCAAGCGAATAAAAAATATAAAAACATTAAAAAAAACATACTGAATGTAATCATTTTCGGAATGTGTCTCAGAAAAAAAAAGCTTCTGATTATCTAACAGAAAAATAAAACAAAACTAAAGAAGCCAAAAAGAAACGAGTATCAAACAAAACAAAGGGTACAACTTCATTTCAGGCCAATATTGACGCAAGCGGCTTCATGCTTGGTTCCCATATAAAATGAAGACACAAAAAAAAAAATCAAAGAAGAGAAGATGGGAAGTAAAACAATAAAGTTCTGTCAAAGCGACATCTGGCGGAAAAACACGAGACAGTGATGCCTTTACCATCAATAGTATATGTTATTACTTGCTTGCAAACTAGCGAGTTCTTCAAGGAAAACAAAAGGATATTTAAGGAACAGAATCTTATATCTAGAATAAGACAAAAAAAATCAAGTAAAATGTTTTTAATCGTGTATTTTTGGTAGTTTTATTTAAAAAAATATGAGTATTTTAATATTTTTATCAAATGATCGAGGAAACAATTTTTTAAACTTATTTGAATGATGTCGAATCAGATATTTTTGCTGAAAAAGCAAAATGAAAGTTTTCAACAGTACTATAAGCTTGTAAAATTAATTTCGTGCGTTTCGCGGAATCTGAGTTTTATATATCATCGCTGAATATAAATCCATTTGCAGAAAATCATAAAAATAGAATGAAAAGAAATGTTATGTTTATTAAGTATTTTCTAAAAAATTACATTAGTTGATTATTTAAATAATTAAGATACAATAATGCAATGCATTTAAACATTAACAAATGAATTATGTGAATTTAATCTAAGTAAAGCAACATATTTTTAGTCTTTTAATATAATTTGACGTTAACTTTGGACAACACGAAACTATTTGAAAAACTACAAAAACACTGTTATCATCTCAAATTTGTCTATAGTTAAAGTTATGCGAATGATTTTTTTTTAAAACAAAGTCTAAAATTCAGAAATCGAATCCTCAGAAATTTAATGTTTGCGAAAGTGAATTTTTGAAGGATTTTAACTAAGCACTTTGTTTTTCAAGCATAATTTGCATTATATCTTAAGAAATTAGAATATTTTTTAGAATTGTTTTAGAGAACACGCATAATATCATGATTCATAAAGTTGATTATAAAATTTTCACAGTGCTTTAAAAACAGACGTCCTACTTGATGATTGGTTGTACTGATTTTCTGATTGAGATTACTCCATAAAATGCGGTGAAATGTTTTACTCATACTCTTAAAAAACACATTAACAAGAGTTTTATAAACAAAAAAATTTAACATGTGGAAGTGAAATAACATATCTTGATTTTTAGAAATGAAGTCAAGCGAATGAAATATTTACAAGGAAAAGAGCTATGAAATCCTGAAAAAAACACGCTAAGCTATAAAAACTGATGAGTCAAAACAAGTCATAAAAATTGAGATTCCTAAGAATATTACATTTTAATAGTTAGAGTTTTTAATAGCTTATATTTAATGGCTTGGAGATTTAGCATATAACTAATGTTGGTAATGGTTGTTTAACGTATTTTGATTGAAAGATATAATATTTATTGGCTTAATTCAGTCGCTTAGTTTTATCAGATTTGATACAAAATACTTATGGAGAATATTATTTGCTTCAGGTACTTTTTCATTTATTTTTTATAAAATCCTGTAACAAAAATATATGATCAAGTTAGTTTGTCTGAAGGAATTTGAACAGCGCGTGTAAATTGATATTCATCATAATAAAAGAAATTTCGTTCCTGGTTATTCCTGCGATAAAAATATGAAAACATTATTATTTCCTCTTTAATATAATTGTCAGCGTTATCGCAGTCTATAGTCTATGGTGGTATATTAATCTAAATTATTTAATCAAATTTTTATACAGCTATATGTTATATACGTGTATTACTAAAAGAAATAGATTTCAATGAAAATAAGGAATGTCTTCCTTTCGTTAAACTGTTCTTACTCAACTATGAAGTATATCCTAGAAACAAAAGCTTGGAAATTTTTTTCCACTATTTATATTAAAATTAATAATTATACTGTATTTTTTATGGTGTTTTCCCTATTGATACCACAACATTAGTATTAATACGAATCTCATTAATTTGGAGTAATGCCAACCATTTTAGTGTTAAAATACTCAGAAGGAATCATAGGATTACTTACAGGATAACAATAGATTTCGATACATTGCATAAATGATTTTGGTTTTTACTGTAATCTTTCAGTTAATTATATTCAGCAATATTCTTTTCTGCTTTTTACAATAGTTAGTAATTTCAAACAAAATAAACTATGTAGCTGGAATAAATTTAAATTTCACGTTGATATTTAACTTTTCAGTAGGTGATTTTCGAACAATCATTACATTGTAGGAAATATGCTAGTTATTGTACGAGATATACGTGTCATAGAGAGAGAAAGAGATCCATTGTAAGTCTAAAAGTCACACAGGAACTCTTAATATACTTTCGGGGTGAATTGGATATTTACACAGAATATGTAATGAGCTGGGATTATTCGGTATAAATTCAAATCGATTAAAAGTTTTCTTACTGTAAAATGTAGAACTGGGAGATAAAAAACCTGGTATCGTCTCATAATCTGACTATGTAACGAAAATACAATAT
The DNA here is from genome assembly GCA_019974015.1 of Nephila pilipes. Classification (NCBI taxonomy): domain Eukaryota; kingdom Metazoa; phylum Arthropoda; class Arachnida; order Araneae; family Nephilidae; genus Nephila; species Nephila pilipes. The sequence goes on from BMAW01066191.1 coordinate 252,946, forward strand.
CTAGGGCATCAACTGTAGGGCTAAAGCCTTAATTACAACATTTTATGTAACATTATATAAATATTCAACTATCAAAATAATTTGACACATAATATATTTTTTTTATGATTTCGGTATGATAGGTATGTTTTTAATATCATTCTATACAAGTTTCAATAATTAAAAAAAAATTTCGTTAAGTAATTTAAGTAATTTTAATTTATAATGAATAATAAATATATATAATGAATTATTTATAAAGAATTATAAGAACAAAAAATCAATTTCTCATGTACGCTATTCCACGTAAGATCTTTTATTCCTGTTTTCCATTATAACTGAAAAGAGTTAAATGAATAAACATAAGCTTCATAGATTTCTGACTTCTGAGAATTTGCACTGGATCTCACAGAAAAGTTAATTTCCTGTAATATTAATAATTTTAATGCACCCACGCAAACACAGACATATATATATATCATATATATATAATGTATATAATATAATGTGTATGTATATATATACATAAATATGTATAGTTTCCGTATTTTTTTCACGAAAAATATATATAACTCAAATTCTATATAACGAATTTACCAAATTATAATCTATTGTCTTCCAAGTCTTAAAGAGGAGAATATTTTAATTAAAATTCTACATACTAAACATACATTATTTCCAAGCAACTTAAAAAAAAAATATCAATGCGAGAAAAGCCAATTTCATGTAAATTATTTGGAGTTTACTAGATTTCAGCCTAAGGTAATTTTTTACATTACTCAGAAGAAAAAAAGAAACCGGCTATATATTTCAATATTTTAAATCTAATTCTCAATTATTATATCTTTCAAAATATCTTACTCCATGTCTTGAAAATACAAGCACTTTGAAAAATATATAAAGATAATATACCAATATCTCTTCCAACTATCTCTGAAAACATCAAAATAGAAAAGAAAGCAATATCTCACGCAGAGCACCCAGTGAATGATTTGGAATTCCCATTTTCCAAGACCATCAAAAAGAGTTACTTGAAGCAATACAAATAATTTTTTCTCGTATATTTGGAGTCTCAATCTTTACCTTTGACCTGAGAGAAAAGTTCTCTTCCTTCCAGAAGAGCCGAATGTTTGCTTTTCATTCGGGAGATGAAACGATATAAAGAAAGCCAATTCGCTTCTCCAAAAGTAGAACAATAAGATCTTTGATGCAATTTGGATAGCTCTGTAGGAGGAAAAAAAACGAATGAGAAAAACCGAAGCAATTTTCCATGTTTTCCAGTTTCGACCTTTTGAAAAGTTATATATGCCAAAAAAACATTACGTCAAGCAGAGAAAGGGGTGCAAATAACGTAAGTCACGAGAAAGGTTGGCATAGCTCATTTTGGGGCAAAGATGACAGGGAAATCTATTTTGTAAGATTTATACCGTCAAGTGAAATAATCGAAGTCTATGAATAAGGATCTCAAGACTCCTCTTTTAAGAAGAAACTTTAATTTCATTTTTTCAAAATGTTACGCTTAAGTAATATATATATATATATATATATATATATATATATATATATATATATATATATATATATATATATATATATATATATATATATATATATATATCAGTGTATATAAAAATACAAATTTCATTTTCGTCTATACCGGGGAATGTTTAAAAGAATTTTTAAGCAAATAAAAAACAATATCTTACAGTAATTTTAAATGCATACTAGTAATAATAACAGAGATAAATAATAATGATGATTATAAAAATAATAAATAAACAGTATAACGCTCAATATCAAAGTAACACATTACTTAGGCTTAATTAATAAATTTTCAAGAATATCTTTGTTATGTGTTTTATTATGTAGTCTTAAAAATATATATTATATCAAACAGCATTATATAATGCCTAAAAATAATTCATATAAAAGCTAATGCATACTGTTTATGAAATTAGAGATTGAATAAACTTGTGCATCTTAGCAGGTATAATACATCAAACCTTTTAAAAAAATAGCAAAAACTGTAATAATTGCAACGTAATTATTCAACCATCACGAATTCAAGAATTGAGAAGCTCTTCGAAAGTAATTATTATATAATTAAATCTGACTAGTAATCTAAGGATTTTTTTCTGTTGAAAAGGTATACTATATTAGATAAGTAATAAGGAATAAACCTAGAGTAGCGCTTCACAACAGAATTAATTTTTTAATACGATACTTCTAAGGAATAATTCATTGATTTATTCATTTAAATAGGAATCAATAGTAAAAAAAAAGCTTATTAAAGTCTTATTGCATTACTTAAAAATAGTTTTTCTAATTTTCAATTCATTTAAATTGTAATTAATATATTATGAAATGCAATATTTCACATAAATTGTTAGGATCAAGAACTATTTATGAATCTAATATCATATATATATATATATATATATATAATGACGCACACCACTCTTCTTCTTCTCTCACTTTACCAATTTGCGGTCTGCAGAAGCAAGATTCGTATATTTGCCGTTTCGATCTTACCAGATGCACTCAAAGCGATTGAGAGTTCTTCCTTAATGGAATTAGAACGGAAAGGCTGAAGAGTTTCCTTTTTGAGAAGTTCCACTTCGATGGGAAAATTCTCTTATAGGTTTCTGATTTCTGACAGGGATCTGGATGGAAGATCCTTGATGAACCTCATCATCATCAGCATGAAAATGACGATATTTGAAGTTCATATCTGTGCTGAATTTTCTGCAGAACTGAGATTTCATATGTAGCGAAATCATTATTAGAAGTGCATCTTACGGAACTGTTGCTTTTTTTTTCTTTTGTAAAACGAGTTATAAAGAGGGAAGATCATAGAAAATTGTTTTAAATGAGTAGCACATATAGAGTAAAAATATATGGAAATAACCCTTTTGTAAAATATTACGAAAACCTGTTTGTGAGTTCGTAGTATGAAATATGGTATTGAAGAATAAAACTGAAAATTGTTATGAATAGTGAAAAATTACTTTTACACATTACATAGTGGTAAAAATTACTGTGGAATATGGTTCTTTTAATTATTATTGTTGTGAAGCACATTTAGTTTTTTTTTTTTTATCTAATATTATAATGTTATAATTTGCACCGGCATATTAAGGTTATACCTGTGCATACGAGAAAAATCTAAATAAAATATTTAAGGTAGCAGTTAAAACACAAAGTTTGAAAAGGGATTTTAATTCAGTTATAATTTAAAAAGAAGCACCTTAAGATAATTATTTAATTCGCAAATCTGATTTGTCCTTAAGGTGATGTAAAAGATGATATCTTATTTATAAGATAATATGATTTATAACATGATATTACATTCTAAATTTGATTGAATGAATTCTGAGTACCACCAGAAAATGTTTTTAATAAATTATGAGGTTCTGAGTTTTAATCAAAATGTTTTTTTTTTTCAATAGGAAAACAAACTTCAGGTACATGATATTATCCACTGTGTTTAAAAAAAATAATGTGCTTTCCAAAATCCATTAAATGAAAAGTATACATAGCATACATTTTCCAAACTCAGTAAGTTCCTCTCAAAATATGCATGAGTTAAGCTCCAACAGTGAAAAAGCAAAGAAATTACGAATATTATGAGGGTAGGATTAGTTTGGCAAAGATTCAAACGCTTACAGAAAAGAATAACTCTTCGCCTACTAATGTAAATGTCGCCATTCAATCTGTTAAGTGGCACTTTTCATTTAAAAAACTCTCATTGTAGAAGCTCTTATTTTTATTTAATTTATTCTCTAGTGAAACTAATGTACAGAAAGAAATTCAAAGAACATTTACAACTAACTAAACAAGGACAAACATTTATCACAATACCAACTCAGAAGAAAGTAACTTATGAAAGCTGCTAGAATTATGATTTAATAAACATTTTATGATAATATAAAATTTCTAAGATATTACTTATATTATTTTTATAAACTAATTTGTATTTAAGATATCAGAGAATGCATTCAAATACTATGAACAAAGTTAGACTTATCAAATATATTAATCAAATGAAGTGGAACTATTTTCAAAATACCTTGTACAATTAGATATTTTATTTGCATTTATTTTTATCATTTCTGTACACGAGCAGAATACGAAAAAAACATAAATTTCTGTCCAAATATTTACCTGAGAACTTTACATTATTAATAATTAAATGTAAGAAGAATTTAAAATACATGGTTCAATGATAGTGATTGAGAAAAATCAGAACAATTATTTCATAAATATATTCAAATAGTTTTTTACATTAGTTAATGCTTTCACTTAAATTAGAAATGAATTGAAAGGAGAGGTAAAATTGCCTCTCTTCTGCTGTAACCACGGATGGTGAAGCTATGTCTTTGGGGTTCTGCATTTTTGTTATATTTTCTTTCTCTCTCTCTCTCTCTCGCTATATATATATATATATATATATATATATATATATAAATCCGACAATGCATTTAGGATCTATTTAAAATGATTGTAAATCGGAGTCCTTCTCATCAAAATGAATAAATTGTCTTTAGTCAGAGTTAATTTTGTGATTATTACAGCCATGGAATTCTAATGCTATGTCATGTTTATACATACATTAAAGTTATTGTTATATACATACATATACACACATATATATACATATATATATATATATATATATTTAGGAATTCTTTACTTTTGAAAATTTTCCTTGAATTAGAAAGAGTTTTTAATCAGTCAAGTATACTTACGCATGACATTAATGAGGTAATTAAATCAATTTCTTTAACTTCTTGCCTTCAGATTATTGAATAACATTTAAGGCATATAGTATGTAAAGTGAAATCTTACTGGTAAGCTTTTTGACTTCTACAAGATTTCTAATTTCCATTACTCCGATTGAGCATTCCTTGCTAATTTGTTTCGAAGTTTAATAGAGCTTTACATTGATATTAATTTTTAAGTTATAATTTTTGAAAAATAATTATAACTTGGATATTAGTAAATTAACAATACTTGTTTCATCACACAACTAAAGATATAAAGATTCTAAAATTATTTTCATAATTTTCATTGCATAATGAATTTAGAAATATATAAAATTTACTATATATTTTTATGAATTATTTTACATAATTCAATAAAATAAATAACGTAATAAGCACTTCCGACAGTATAACTTTTAAATTTAACATTTCTGAAGTTGGAAATTCAAAAAATGAAACATTTAAAATACACTCTATAACAAAAACCGAGGCACTAAGAAAGAGTTGTCCGATAGTGACAAAAGTCGGCTGATAGAAAAAGTAGGTCAAGAATAGAAAATGATTAAAATTTCAGAAAAATTGAATAATTTATTTCAGAGTTACATAGTTATAAAGTAACAAGCTCAATGAGGTGTTAATCCACCCCTAGTCTGTATGCAAGCTGCCGCACGTTGAGGCATATAGTGATAAAGCTCCCTGGTGGTCACACATGTTCGATTTTAGAGAGATCTGACAGGCAATAGAAGTTTTTGACAAGCTGTAAGACAGTTCATAGCAACACGTGTCGTATGTGGTCTGGCATTATCTTGCTGATAAATAAGGCCAAGATAGTGCAAAAGGAAAAGTAGTAAAACAAGTCTCAGAATATCGATGACGCACCACCGTGCTGTAAGTGTGCCTCTAATGACCACCAAAGGGGTCCGGCTATCATGGGAAATTGCACCCCTGGCATAACTCCTGGTTGAGGGTCTGTGTGGCGTGTAATAGTGAAAGCAGGATCTACACGCTGTCCTGGGCGTCTCCAGATCTATGATCACCAGGATACAGTTGAAAGCAGCCAAACACCACTGTAATCTGGCTCAACAGTGTGCAGACATGAGTGGCAGGTGGCGTAGTGGTCGGTAAGAGTGTAGATTTTGCTCAATCAGCCGTCTGTGAATAGTCATGGTGAACACTCGTGTGCGGGTCACACGTCTGATGTTTGAAACGAGGAATCAGGAGCTGTGACAGCTGATCTGACTATCACTCTGTCCTCCGAAACTGAAGTGGCCTTAGGTCGACCGCTACCATCATGGCACTGAAATCTGCCACTATCCACCCATTCTTGCCAGCATCTTCTAATCGCCGCGTCACTTCGACCCATGTGACTAGCGCGATTCTCCAATTTTTCCAACTTGCCTTTTACAATTCAATGATTCGACCTCTTTCAAACTCTGATAGTTTCTCGTAATGAGCTCGATTCCTACTGCGATGTATTTTTTCTGTTTTTGAAAGGTATCCTAAATCGAAATGCAACAGAAAACGTGACCATCAGATTGAGAATCGCTTCTTATATGTACCTGCTGATTGGGCAGTTCCGATGCTCTGTAGCTCCTGCTATTTATTCATTGGGCACCAAATTTTAATCATTTGCGTTTTCGGTCCAAATGTTTTTGCATACGAAATTTTATTACATTCGGGGAACTCCTTCTGGGTTTGTCTTTTTTTTTTTCAATTTTTTGTAGAGTGTATTTTCTAATACCTTAAGTTTGCAAAAAAAAAAAAAAAAAAAAAAAAAAAGAAGTCTTGCTGAAAATTTTATCTCAGAAATACTTACAAGGCAAGTTTATAAAACTACAATTTTAGATAACCTGCGTGATTAAATAAGACTTTTTGAAATGAATGATGAATTATCCAATTACTAATAAGAAAATTAACGATAATGAACAATAAACCCATAAATTAAGGATATGTGGCATTGAAATATACATTTTTCTGATTTCAGATACTAGAACGCATTTTAGATGTAGTTATTATTCTACTAGTTTACTTCATTTGTAAAATGTAAAAGATTAAAAAAAAACACCTTAGATATTATAGGTAAGAAAACGATATTGTGAAAACTCTCAAACGTTTCAATTAAAAACAAATGACTAAAATTCTTAGAGAACTGCGAGTTTTAAGAAATCAGACACAACAAACTCCTTTCTTAGTTCTATTTTTTAATCAAAATTTTAAAAAATAAATAAATACTTCTCTATGTATCAATATTCGTGATTTATATTATATGACCTTCACTTAAAATTTAGATTTTCTTCTCCAATAATTCCTCAGTAACATACAGCAAATTTAACTGTACATTTGCAGTAAAAACGAATGCACAAAAAATCCAAACATAATTAATTTAACAACAATATAACACCAATTATAACTTTTTAAAAGATTAAAACAAAATTTTCTCTGATGTTACAATCTAATATTTTTTTTTCTTTATTTTAATTTCTGTGAAACTCTTTTGAGAATTCTATGCCTTTTAAACATGTGCATAGGTACCATGGTAATCTGGTGATTAGATATCAAAATTTGTGATAGGCAATGTAAGTCTCAAAATAGACTAAGCTTAAATGTTCACCTTAACATGTTGTGATATTGTAACATCACTTTGAATTTTGTCCTCATAACTTTGTGATAGTAAGCAACTCCCGAATTTCTTTTAACTAAATTTGGGGACCTTCTGTTATTTGAATTCCATAACATTCCAACTCCTTTTAATCCAAATAAAACGTGATCCAGGCAAATTAGGTGATGATAAGAAGTGTAGTGAATTTAATTGTGGAAAAAAAATAGTTAAGCATACTAAAACTGAAAAGAATGGAGCATAGCTGATAGTGCATAGTAAGTTGAACCCAGGTTAGTTAGCCCGTTCGCTCCTAGCGTATCACAGGCGATACGCTCGTGTTGGCTCTCCTGTGCCCAGTATATCAAGGGCGATACGCTCCGCGAGTGTTTTCTACGGCCCAGCGTATCAATAGAGATACGCTCGATGAGAACGTTTTATGTGATTTTTTAATGTTAATATATGACGTTACAATACCGCGAAATCTATATAGATAGGTTATTTGGAGTATTGATTTTGGTGACATGGGCTTGGATTTCACTTCTGGCTACCAGGAGGGGGGGTAATTGTTAAAAGCACGTGCTGCTGCGCGGCTCTTTAAAGGTAATGACATGATTTAAAGGGTATATTTGCTATCAGTTTGCTTTTTTCTTTCTTGCTTGATTCTTAGAAGTTCGAAAGAGAATTTATGAACCTTTATGGGGATTAGGGCTTTTGGTAGCAGATGCTCTCAGCTGTTCATTTCATTCAGTCGGTTTTTATTTGTAGCGACAGTCATGACGAAAAAAATATTTATCTGATACTGAGATTTGCGAAATAATGAATGAATCAGACAGAATGTTAGCAAAAATATTCCAAATCTGTACATAGACATTAGAGTAAAAAAGAAAGACTAAGATGTGCCCTTTGCTCAAAATCTTGCGTGAAGCGTCAAAATATGTGTGTAAGACATGTGACGTTGGACTATGCTTTGATTTTTTTTATATAAATATACCATACAGCAAAATAAGATTTATCTTTTATATCTATACATCTCATATAATGGTACATCATTACACCATGGAATTTATTTAACATATGTAAATATATTTTGTATTTTCCTAAAAGTATGATTTTTTATGTAATTTTATGTATAAAACATTCTATTTTCGATTAAACCTATTTTTTAGTGTATATTAAGTTTTATGCATTTTTAATAATATATGTAAATTCCAAAATATTTTAATAAATAGCCGATTTTAGATGAATTTTTTTCACGAGTTAGGCTTAATATCTAAAATCATCTGGGCACAGCGTAACACTCCGCGGTAAGAAGTCGCAGACCCAGAGAAGCACTTCTTTTTTCTCCCTCCGGTAACGAAAGAGTTAGAGGTTAGAGCGAATTGTTGTATTTGATTTTCTGTGATAAAAATCAATTAGAAGCGATTCCTAATTAGAGTAAATACTAAAATGAGTCAAAACTTCAGTATTCGAGTGTAACCACTCTGAATGGGTGAGTCAGTAAGCCAGAATTTTATTGTTTGGTTAGAAATTCAGGTTCAGTCTCGTTGAGTGTTATTTCCAAGAGAGTGACTATGTATAATTTATGAAGAAACTTAATAAACATTGTTTGTATTTTTCTGAAGTCTCTTCAAATGTGATGTTTTTGACTATTCAGCCAAACTTACAATGTTTGTAGATTTAAATAAGAAGGGGGACGCATTGAAACTTGACACTGGAAGAAAATTACAAGAGGACCATATACCAAAACAAGTAGAGTTGATATAATGAATAAAATGAATTTATGCATTGAAGATATAGTGTACATAACTTAAGTAAAATATTTAATGCGTTAATGTTTCGAAATAAATTTAACTGAATTTATTTTAAATAATTTTAACCATCTTTTTTCATTATAAAAGTCTAATGAAGGTCATAATTAAGAAAACCGATATTATTATATTTCAATAAATTAATCAGTTAGTAAAAATACACATGAAAAGCTTATAATCCTATTTTATCATAATGAGGTTAAGTTAAAAATAAAATGCATGGTGTTATGTAGAAATATAATATCTGTCAAATTTTACTTTAAATTACTTTCTTTCCAGAAATGTTTAGAAAAAATGCAGTCAAGTCGTTCGAAAAAAAATCAGTGTTTAAAGAAGAACGAGCTTTAAGTTAAACTGACAACTTCTAAGCTAATTTGAAAACTGCATGTCAAAAAGAATAAAATAACATTTAATTTCTCTCCCAGAATATTTTTTTTCGCAATTAAAAAAATGGGAATTTTTTTTGGAAAAATTAATATGTTTTTAACTCGAGTTAGAAAAAAATACTTTTTTTTCTTTTACTTTTAATATTACTTTAAATTACTAAAAATATGTCGCCAACATATCTCTAATAGCTTATGAATTTCAAAATAAAAATAAACATTATTATTATAATTTTTACATTATAGGAGCATATAAGGGAATCTAAACTGCTGTTTGTAGAAAATGCAACACCATGAAGGAATCATCAGAATCAAATGAAATTCGCAGCAAATGTCAATTATAGGATATTATGCAAATTAATAAAGTTTCAGAGCCATCGCGCGTGCGCGGCGCGCGCAGCGCCCTCTGAATTGATGCTGAAAGCGTATAAATAAAGTGCTGTAGCGGGACGTTGAAAAAAGTCTATGATTATTTGTTAGTGGCAAACGTTTAGTGAGACCTGAGTATGCCTCCACGACGGAAGAATAAGATATTCAAGCAACTTACGGAGTTTGAACGAGGGAGGATAATCGGCCTTCGAGAAGGAGGATTTTCCTATCGCGCAATAGCAGCTCGTATGCAGCGGAACAGTTCCACAGTGATGCGAGTTTGGAAGCAGTGGACCGACGAGCACCGAACAACTCGAAAAACAGGCACTGGACGACAGAAGGTGACGTCAGAGCGCGATGATCGACACCTGCTCCGCATGGCGGTGAATGATCGCACAGCTTCCTCCAGGCAGCTGGCAGCACGTTGGTCTACTGCTACAGGTGTACAATTGTCGGCTTCGTCAATTCGTCGTCGTCTGCTGCGCCGTGGATTGCGTGCAAGGGTGCCTTTATACAGGATTCCCCTCACGGCGAATCATCGACGGCTGCGTCGGCAGTGGGCTCTTGAGCACAGAGACAGGCGAGCTGATTGGCACCAAGTTGTCTTTTCAGATGAATCACGCTTCAATTTGTGGACCCATGATGGCCGTGTTCGTGTTAGACGTTATGCCGGTCAACGCTGCCTTCCTGAGTGCATTATTGAACGACATAGTGGTCGAACACCCGGAGTTATGGTCTGGGGTGCGATTTCGTATCATGGACGATCCAATTTGATACGAATTGAGGGTAATCTCAATAGCAACAGGTACGTCCGTGAAGTGCTACAGCCCGAAGTCGTTCCTTTCCTTCAAGGCATCCCTGGAGCTATCTTTCAGCAGGATAATGCACGCCCACATGTTGCGCGGACTGTTCGAGACTTCTGTTCAGCACAACGCATGCAACTTCTTCCTTGGCCTGCTTATTCACCGGATATGTCGCCTATTGAGCACGTGTGGGATATGGTTGGTCGGCGTCTCGCTCGTGATCCGCGTCCTGCAGTTTCCAAAGACGAACTTTGGTTGCGCATACAAGCGATATGGAATTCTCTTCCTCAAGCAGATATTCAACATCTGTTTGACTCCATGCCACGTCGTATAGCAGCACTTATTGCAGCGCATGGTGGCTGCACCAAATACTGATTTCGGACGCTTAATTTGTTTCTTTTGTTTTGAAAATTTCATCATTTATTTGTATCAGTACAAGTCGTTTCTGCATTAAATTTCATTTGATTCTGATGATTCTTTCATGGTGTTGCATTTTCTACAAACAGCAGTATATATAAATCAAAGCAAATCTTGATAAGTATCAAATATAATATATAAAATTAGTCTGAATAAACATGGAATTAATAAATACCTTTATCTTTAATATACCTTTATCTTTAATATAGCATTTTTTTTATTTAATACGATAAATAAAAAGATAATACGTAATTATAAGCACTTAACAGCAATAATTTTATTGTGATATATTTGATTAATTTTTGCAATTCTGCAATTCAAGTATTGCAATTATAAATATTTATCTCTCACATATAATTCCACTTTTGAATGAAGTTACAATAAAAGTACCATTAATTCTTCTAAAGTAAAATTATTTATTATTAATGAGAAAATTGCTTTCTTAAACTCTAGAAAACTGAATAATAATATTAATTATTTTCTACACTAAATTTGAATTAAAAAGCAATTTTCACTTGCTTATAAGTAATTGATGACACTAGAATAATTAATTTCTTAAATCATGTTTTTCTTTCAGCGCAAAACTATAGAGTTAAAAATATTTTATTATGGATCAAATGTACTATTTATAAATATACGAGAAATAATTCTTTTTTTTAATAAAATATTAATACTTACTTCTGAAAAAGTTTCCCAATGCTGATATACAATTAAATCGAATTCAATACTATCGTCTAAATTAAGAAAGAAAAAAAAAACTTAAATCTACGCATATAATCCTTTTTTACTTGAATTATAATTTAAAATAACAAAATACTTTTTCGTTTTGAAAATAAGAATTCTTATTCTATTCTTTAATCCATTCACTAATAGATATTTTATAAAGAAAATAACGTAAGTAACTTATTTTTATTTATTAAGAATTTTGAAAATATTAATCATTTTGTTGAATTACTGAAGAGCTTATTTCGAATCTTAATCTCCAATTAAAGTGACTGATCAATAATCAGATTTGAAAATAACGAATTTCATCATAACCAACAGAGACTAAAAATCTCTACTTAATTTGAATTCTAATTTAAAAACTTGAAAATATTCTTTACGTAGATTGGCATATTTTTATATTTTTCGTACTAATTACTCTAATGCGACTTGATTATGGTTGAGGAAAGACCTTAAGAAAAAAAAAAAACTAGTAAATTGCCTCAATGGCGCTATTAGAAAAGTTCGGTAAAGTCTGCTTCGAAGAAAATCCTTCTTAAGGGTTTCTCTAATTAGTTGTAGGTTGAGAGGAAGAAGCCAGTTGCTCCAATGATGTACATTATCGATCATGTAACTTAGAATCGATTTGACTCCCCTTTATAATGAGAAGTTTCAAGAAGAAAGACTTGTATCTAATGGTGAGAGATAGATATGAGAGATAAGAATTTCTTGCGAAGTGTTTGTTAGCTGCAATAACTTTTTCCCGAATTTTTCAATACACGCAAGTAAAAACTACAAAATTGAAAGAATGCTATAGTAAACTGAAATTATGAAAGGCTTCATCAACTACAGAATATATATTGATGTATCTAATCATGATGCGTCACTGTTGAATATTGAATGTTTATTAGAGTATAAAAGGCAAATCACATTTCTATATTTTACTGTATATAAATATCAATATACAAATAAAGTATATCATATTTCTCACAAATTAAAAAAAAAATCTTATTTTTTCTTAAAATGATAGTCAATTCCATGTAGTAATAAATCAAAACAAATATCTAAAATTAAGTATAAAATATCACTTTAATACAACATTAATTTAAAAAACATAATTTGCTATTATTTTTGTTCAAATTTAAACTCGCTATAAATGTTTGAAGTTGCTTATACAGGAAGAAATCCCATTAAAACAAATTTGCTTCTGAATGAGTGTTACCAGAATTAATAATACTCTACAAGTTTATTGAATGATTCATGATCAGATTAAAAATTATAATAATTGGAATTATAAAAGTGAAAAGCTCAAGGATATTAGGATCAACTACGTTATGATAAATATTAGGACATATTTTTATTGTGTATTATGTAAAAATCATTATAATTAAATCCTTAATATTAATCAGTTAATGACCTTTTAATTTATAATAATTTAAGTATATTATAATTAACGAAGTGATAGTTATTATTATGAAATATTTATATTTTAACACTTATATTGCACATTGCAATTGCAACAGAAAAAATAATTATGTACAATAATTGAAATATGCAAATTTAAACTTTCTAATAAAATCTCCTTTTTTTTATTTATTCCTTAATTCCTCATGTATTAAATGAGTGTTTTTTTGCTTAAAAATTACAAATCTTGCTTTGCAAGATATTATAAAATGATCATTATAATACTTTATAATTTAATAACTCGCTCTTGAGAATGATAAATATTTTAAGTAATATTTTTTAAAATGTCATCGATTTTATTCATAGTTTGAAATGCACATAATGATACAACTTTTAAGTTTTAATTTAAATTAATATCCAAATTTATAAATTACAATTTTAAAATCGCTGCATTTTACGATAATATATCGGAAGAAAATTGGAATCAAATCTGTCTTACACAATTATTAAGATAATTATTTGTGACTGGTTGAAAAACATATCGGTATTATTTCAATTTTAAAACAAACTTTTTCTAAAATACAGTGTATGAGATTTTTGAGGTCGTAAATATTTTAAAAATATGCACTACATTCATCAATATGAACGTGCTATTCATATTTAAAACCTCTCTATCAGCATTATTAATATGATTCTCAGCCACTAATTTAATTGAAATTATATTACAATATACATTCTATAAACCACAAATGATTAACAATTAAAAGTTACAAAATAAATTTATATTGTGAAATTGGAAAATGTACTATATATATATATAATTAATATTGGTTTAATTAATTACGAAAATTCAAAAGACGAGCTTTAAATTTTTTACAATGTACTTTGTATAATTTTTTCTTATGATTATGAATGCAGCAGTAAAGAGATTCACAAGCTTAACGTAGTTTAATATTTCTACTGTCCTTAAACAAGGGTAAATAGTTTCTTTCATATATTTTTATTTTCAGCAAAAAATGGTTATTTCTCTAACATATGAAAGCCTGTTCAATTTAACACATTTTAAGAAATTATTAAATGTATTAACTATTTTTCAATTATTTCTTGTTTTAATAAATGGTTAACATAAGCTCTATCCTTTTGTGAGCAACACCTTTTATTATAAACTCTGTTTCCCCAAAAAGAAAGAAAGGCCGAAGAAACTTTGTTAAAAGAAACGCTTTTGACGACAGATTGGTGAAGAGCTGGCTCTTAAGATAGCAACCCAGAGATTTCGTTTGCTTTACGAACATTGGCGCTGAAAATGTCTCTCAAAGACCTAGGGTAAACTATTTGCAGTGTCTTTAGTTCCCATGAGAACGATGGTTCTAATCAATAAATATAAGGCAGTAAAGAAGATTAATGGACATAGAAAGAGGTGTCAAGATTGTATTTGACCAACCAGAAGGCCTTTTATAATTAATTTTTTAAAAATCTTATTTATTCTTGAGTTCGTGAGTGTATGTGTATGGCATATGAAAGGAAAATTATATTGATTATTTCCTATAATTTTTCACGTATTTTAATTAAAAGTAATATTTTTTTCTGTCTGCTTTTGAAAATAACATTAAAAACATTATAATTCTCGTATAAATAAAGATTGAAGTAATGCTTTTTGTTAGTGGTGTTCGATTATTATAACGAAATCAAGCACAAAATTGGAGTCTTAAAAGCTCTTAACTATTTTTATGTGAATCAAATCAACAATTCGATGTGTATTTTCATTTATTCAAAAATTCCATAAATACGAAAGTAGAAATCTTGTTTTGATTCTTTGATGAATCTTTTTAATTCTATGCATTATTCTTTACAACGGTGCAACATAGTTCTAATAAATGTTTTCGCTTAAGCAAAAGTAAGGACGTTTCATAGTTAGTAAGTTTATAAAAGACATATTTTTGACTTTAAAATGTCTTCAATTATGATATTTTATATAATTCAATTAAGGGAATAAATTATATATATTTGTTTTAAATATTCAGCAACACTAAATTTGTTAGATATTTAAGATTCCCTCCAAATTATACATTTAGGAATTTCCAAAATATATCTCAATGTGTAACTAACTGACATGGAAAGGTGAAAAATCGACGTTATATTTGAATACTAACGACTTAAATCAAATGAATGTTAATCAATCACCTAATTGTGTCTGGTACGATATGAGCATTCATTTTATGCATACAAAAAGAGTAAAAATAAAAAAAAAATTCTTATTTAATTTCAAAATAAGTAAATACAAAATCTCTACCATTTTTTTTTTTCATATTTTATGAATTAATTATAAATTAATATAATCCTCCCATTAGTATAGTGGGAAAGCTTGGGCAGGGAGGTGTCAATTCATGTATCGTCCTCGTCACTAGATCAAGGTTCAAAATTACGAAGTCTGTCACCAATTCCCCAAGTGTTGTTTCTCAGAGTGACGTTATTGAAATATTACTTAAGATCTATTCATTTATATGTAACTATGAATATATTTACCTACATTTAAAAAGGCTTCAAAGAAAAATAAAATGGCAATCAATTAGTAGCAATTTTTCTTTAGACAAGAAGGGGATTTATGCTCTTAAGATACCCAAATCATCTTTAGTTTTTTCCTTGACATTTGTTGTTTGATAAATGTGAAGTGTGCTCCCAGTATACCAAAGTGATATTCTCTGTTCTTTGTCTCCTATTTGACCTTACATCTACCCTTTTCTTCCTCATAATGTTTACAGATATACATCAAGATCATAGGTGCACAATTTGTTTCCATAAATTAATCAAAGTTTGTAGCAGATTACGAAAATATGAATCTTGTTCAGATAAAACCAATCAACAAACCAACAACAGTGGCAGGACTTTTACTTATATCTTTAAAAAGTCTCTCTTTAGCTCATTGATCCCTGTAAAGTAAACAATGCCTGCAAATGTGTCGTTTCCGATCTTTCTGTGGTTACAAGATTCAAAAATAAGTCCCATTTCTGTCAGATGATGACCATCGCATCCGCAGATGGAGAGGGACGGAACAACGCTCTCAAACTAACTTTCGTTTTCGGAGACAACAAGGCAGCTCTTCCGGTGTGATGATACGAAGTACTAAGGCATGTGATAACAGATTAATTTTAATAGTCTTATAAATTATTTTAACAGATTAAAAATGACAACATATATCAACATTAATTAGAGTTTACTACAACATCCTGTTAACATATTCCGTTGTGGTATTGCTAGGCCTAAAACAGCTTGAGTATATTTGAATTATCTCCGAGCAATTAAAATAATTTCTTGGTTTGTATTATCATATGATTTTTCTCTAACTGATTACTCATGGGGTATAGTCTTGGAATATACATTGCCAAGCGTAATTTGCAATTCTACATCATTTTTAACTCTATACAATCATGGATTGCATCCTCTGGATAATTCACCAACTATTAATAATGATATTCATTATGAGACTCTTGATCATTGATGCATTCTAAGCTCTTTAAACTTTAATCATTTTATGAATGTAAATGTTTTTGGTAAAAATATTTATAATAAATTAAAATATATTTTTTATGTCTCTATACACTTAATTAAATATTTTGAATTATTATTTTTTAAATATTGAAAATTGCAAGTAGCATTTTATTTATGTATAATGAAAACTAAATAAAGTGAAAAAAGACTTTCGAAAATAATATATTATATCAACAATTGTTTTTCAAAGTACATAATTGATTAGTTTGCAAATATTAATTTGATTAATTATTTTCTTCAAATTTCATACATTTTGTATTAAAGTTTATTTAAATTTTTCACGTAATATTTTTTCATTCAAGGCTGATATAGAAAGAAATAATGAATTAGTAAACAAACCTGAGCTTAAAATTCCTTCTTTATGTAGATAAATAAAGAAACGGTTCTCTGTTAGTAATTTTGCAATGACGTAGAACATATCTCTTGAGGTTAGCTTGCAATTCTTCATAGCTACAAAAACATACTTCAAACCTTGTACTCGTAATTTGAGAATGATCCGAAGAAAGAAATGGCACTGAAATAATTTATATATCTGATGAAATCATTGTTTTTTCCTTGGTTTTCATGATGCAATGCAATGGTAAGGCTCTTCTATACAATTAAACTTCTTTCATTGACTGTGAAAAAAAAAATTAAAAAGCTCTGCTTTGCAATGGAATTTAAAAATGAAAAAACTCTTAGCTACGTAAACAAAACAAATCGTAAATTGTTAGATTATTTTTAGTATAACTTATTATCATTTTTTTTTAATTTCGTAATAAGGCAAATAAATAAGTCAATAATTCTTGTTTACTCTTACTGTTTCAGAAAGAATTATTGTCATTTCTCAAGGGTAAAAAAGTTAATTTGAATTAACACTACTCTCTAGAACTATTTGAAGTTTATTGTTAGCCAACTATATGACATTTTATTACATTCAAGTAAAGTGGACATCACAAGATTTGGTACTTCCATTTCTTAATTTTCAATCTACGTATAAATACAATACCTAATTCCATTTGATGTGCACCTCAATATTTGTGCTAGAATCTTTAGTGAAATCTTGTCTTCTACTTGATGCCTGATTTTAATATCGTAGGGTATAGAAGTTGAAGGGTATAGAAGTTTGGGAAAATAAATAAATAAAAGTTAAGAATAAAACCTCTTCAAAAATAATGGGAGTAAAATATTTCCATATATAACACCATATACATATTTTTACTCAAATCCTTGCCAAATAACCATAATAAGTAATTTAAAAAAATTATTATTGAATTCAGCAATTGTAAGAAGATATGAAATCTTTTACAGATACATAAAACTGTTAAGTATTTAATTTCGTGAAGTCCACTATTTAACGAAAAGCAGGGTAAAACCTCATTTTATATCAGTTCCATGAAATGTAAAGTAAATTATTTTTTTTTTAAAAAAAACTAATTATTATTATTGGAGCTTCATAAATGAGGACTAATATGAACACAAGATACTAAATCAGTTCAAAAAATTAACGTAGGCACGGTAGCTTAGTGGTCATGGTCGCGAACTTAATTGAAGTTCATTTCGTTGATTGGTGGATTCAGGCTCTGATGCCTTTAAAGATCTACAGTGTAGCAAGTTTGATGCACGTTTAAGCTGTTGAGGTTCCCTGGCCTTCCATAGGTGTGAAAGTTTGGGGATGGAAGAGCCCGCTCAGATGTCATCTTTCTTCTTGGGAAAGTTTCAAAATTACGAAGACTGTCGCCAAAAGCCCTGGTATCACTTCTCAGTGCGATGATAATAAAAACTAAAAATAAACTAAATCAACACCCAGAAATTGATTGTTTTCAATTTCGTAAGATAACTGATTTAACTTTTAATTCACTATGAAAATAGGAAACAATAACTTTTTCATACAAATTTAAAAAGACAATAAGACTAACATATTCAAAGAAACAAATCCTCTGACGCACACAAAATGCATCACAGCATAACAATAAACTCCTTAAAGGGAATCTCTGAAAAATCACGACAGATAAAATCACGTAAAGTATACTTCTCGGAAAACAATACCTACTTTATATTTATAGCCATCCCATCTCAAGAATTCCTCTCTCCACTTGAGTCTTGACACCGTACAATAAACATTACAGACACGTGGAATCAAACACATGGTAAGAGGATATGGTGACAGTTCTCCAAATTTCGGTCTTCCATTTCCGCCTGAACTTTATCCCGAATGCTCATTCCGAATGAGTGGTGGGTTGCACAGTGCGGAATCCGAAGTGCTCGGCGTGATGAATAGGCAGCCATAGTAAGCAAAGCGATCCGGGAAGCTTAAAATGTGTCTCTAAATGCTAACGATATGCTTAACGTAGGTGATGGATCGGTTCAACGTTTGCGTTCCGGTGCTCTTGGAAAGGTGCCATTTCGGTCGAATATCTTATTGCCCCTGCACCCTTTTCTAATCATTTCGCTCTTTCTTGCAAGATCGACTAGCAAACGATTTGGGCACAATGCAAATATCGATGAAGCGATTTTTTTTTGTTCTTGGAAAGGAAATAGTTATTGAAGGAGATGAGAGTTTAGGGAAATTCATTGCTACCACTTCAGAGTAATGCCTTAGTTGAGTGGTGTGAGAAGGAAGTAGTTTTAAATTTGAGCAGAAATGAAATTGATCGTTGCGTATGTTCTGTAATTGTTATTTTTTATTTAAGTATTCATTTCAATTAATTTTTTTTAAATAAAGAGCTGCATTTGTAGTAGTGTTTTAAAAGTATAAAATTTAAGACAACGGTGCTTTATGATGTATAGCTTATATTAACTTGAATGTTATATTTTAATTTTTAATCATGCAGCTTACTAAGAGCTGCATAATTGAAAGTTATTTAAAGTTAATTTTTTTGTATTTTAATTTACTTATTTCAGTTTTAAATATTAAAAATAATTTTTAAAAAAAAGAATGACATTTTCCTATTTCTCTAAGGTGTAACATATAAGAGAATATTATTAGCTAATAAGAATATTATTAGCTACTCATTCAAAAAAACTATTCTAAATTCTTAAAAGTTATTTCTTAATATACAGCTTTAAAGATAACGCTAAAAATGTTTATAAATTAATCCAAGTTTAATTTAGGCCATATATGAATGTTAATCACTGAAAATGGAAATTATTACTTCCAGATCAAAATTTATTTCTTAAGAAACGCCAGAATTTATTAGTAGGAAGGAGCTCAGAATGACGATAAATATATTTGCTTTATTCTTGTAATTAAATATTTAAAAATAAGTATCAGGCTATTCATATTCCTTTGTACCGTAATATTTCAAGTTTTGTTTAAAATGGGAGTATTGTTACAATTGAAATACTATTATTGCACATAATGATAAGGCAAATAAATTTGTGAAGGTTCCTCAACAAAAAGCTTTACATTAAACTTTTAATCAAGCAATTTTTTTATGTAATAATGTACAACTACAACTTGTGAAAATGAAATTAAATATAAAAATCTGTTACATTGACGACATATAGATGTATATATATATATATATTGTAAGTTCTTATTGAACCTCAATTCATCGAAAGCACTTTGAGGGAAAGCTCAAAGAAAAACGTTTTATCCACTTATTGGTAAATGACCGCCGGAAATTAGAACAACCTCAACGCCCAGGATAATCTTACGCATCAAATGTGATATCCCGCTATCTGACCGTTTTGTCCAGAATTCTAGATCCCAGCCTAAGGACAATGAAGAGTAATTGTCTCTCGTTATTTCGCCTTCATCTCGCATAAGCTGCCAGGTGGTGGTGAGAGTGTATATCTTTCTCTCTTTACCTACGGCTACGGAGATATATTTTTCTATTTCCTTTCCCCAAACAGATTTTATTGTTTGTCATAGTTAAAAAAATATAATACTTTCAGAAGAGATGCATACAATAGAAAGTTAAGGTCTCACTATATTTTTTCAAGCATTTTTTTAATGTTACTTAAAATTTTAATTAAATAGCTTTTATTATTTAATTAATTATAAATTCATTAATAAATTTAATTTCAAAAATCGTATTACATTAGGAAAATATGTAATAAAAATAAGTATTTCACAATATTATATTCAAATAATTTATATAAAGTAGTTGAATAATTTTAAAACTAAATTGATTGTAATTTTGGTAATAAAATAAAGTTCATAAGTTACATTACTTTCAGAAGAAATCCATGTAATTAGAGAAAAAAAAAACAGCTCGCAATTTTTAATCTACGCATTTATGTAAATTTATTTAAAGTGTAATATATTAAAATAATTTTTAATTTTTAAACATATGTTATTTAACCAATGAAAAAAGATTATATTTTCAAATAATTAATACAATTTAAGTTCAATTGGTTAATCATACAGTATTTATTTTAAAATCAACTATATGAATTTACTCTTGTGAGTTTTATTTTAATACAAACTTTAACAACATATGCGGAAGCTACTGTGGTTAGTTATTATGCATGAAACATAAGAAATATAAATAAATATGAGGAATGCATAATATCGTAAAGTTAACATTTTGCAACATTTTCGTTAATTTAAAGTTGTACCAAATATTGTTTGAAATAAATTTTTGATTAGTGTACAATTTCTTCTATAAAATATTTACATAAATAGTTCACAAGTAATGCTATGCATATAATGTTCTGTGATTGGAGCTTCTATTGTCTATCACTGTGAGATATGCAAAGTTTATCAATGCAATTCCTTTATGATTTTTCAATGCTCTGAATAACTTGCACCGGTAAAGAGTGGGTGTTGCAATCGAAAAGTTTGAAACATTTTCTTTGTATCCGTAATCTTAAGAGTTCTATTATTTTAACTATCATAATCTTGTGTGCATGTTTAAATAATAATATCTGAAACCTCATTTCAATTAGCTCAATGTATTAATCGCAAAGAGTTCATAACTCGAGAAAGTATTTTTTTGATCCGTAAGTATATGTATAATATATATATATAATTCCAGAGGATTAAAGAAATACACAAAACATAATTTTTTATAATCATTTATTGAAACAGATATATAACTCTTTCATCTAACTCTTGGCATAAGAACGATTGGAACTGAAGAAAGTGTCGTAGCATAATACTAATTTATGTGTACTTGAGTGGAAGAAATCCTCCTTAGGATAGCGGAACTAGGGTAGGACGATAAATATTTCTGTAGAATTCCATTTGTTGAAGATTGCGCAGCAGGAATTTAAATGGGAAATTGTCAGCTGGTGAATTTCAAAAGCCCTTACTTTGGAACACAATACCTAGAACATTGGAACATTTTTAATTATTTGTTCCAACACTGAAAGGATCTCGGCTGGGCAGCACTCGCTTGTGAGCACGACATACAGACACTAATTCCGTTCCTCGGAAGTTCATTTCTTCAAAGCAAGTTTACATAAAATAGTCTCATGGTATGTCATATGCGTTTGTTAAAGAGGTACTTGTATTTAAAGGTATCTTAAACAAATTCTGCAACGGTTTCGATAAATGTTTCCATTTAATCATGTTTTCATTTCTTTATGGCCCCTGAGAAGCTTACTTTCTGCCAGAAACATATACGTTTAAGTACATTGGAAATATTGTTTTGGATAAAATTATTTTGTAAAATTGGGCTTTTACTTTACCCGTAATCAGCATGGGACGAGTCGCGCACTCTTTAATAACGTCAGCGTTTGTGCTTGGTGACGTAGCTCAGTTAAAAAATTTAATAACATGAAAGTATACTTACGTACATTTAAGGACTTCAATTTCTTTTTGATAATTTGAGAAAAAATCCAAACTGAATTAAAATACTTTAAAAATAATACTTTAATAAAGGACTTTTTGCAAGTAATGCAAAAATGATTTTGCAGGCAAAAAGTTCCATTTAATGTAAACAGTTGTAGTTTTTCTCCCTTTAAGGTCATGGAAAAATAGCTGATCCACTTTTTTTTTTATCTATATCTAATTCGAAGGGCGTTATGTTTTTAACGGAGTCATTTAGGTGGCATTTTAGGGTCTTACTATTACGTTTCTTGTGTCCAGTGAGGATATAAAATATAGTACTGACATTTCATCAACAGTATCTTCTTCCTCTATCATAAAGCTGAATTACCTCGGGTATTTCACATTACTAATTGCATCAATTGCATCATCGTGATGCATAGTGCACTGTACAATTACAAATTTTTATTTTTTACCTATATATGAATCGAAAGTCATACTTTTTTGGAATCCAAATATAGATGCTTTCATGATAACGAATTTGAAATTCAAATAAAGATATTTGAAATTTCTATTTTTAGTTTTAGTTATCAGCTTTTTCAGCTTAGAATTTCAGCTTTGATTTATTTTTCTCCAGAGTTTCTGAAATGGTCAGTTTCTTCAATAAAAGTTCCTTTGCAAGAGGATAACTTGAGTACCAGTTACCCATTGTCAAATTTCTAGTAGAACCAAACAAAAGGGCACACAAGTGTTTGAATTTTTAAAATAATGAATTTACAATGCTTAAAGAGAATTCCATGTACTTTCCCGCATAAATTTCCATGCTGTAATCATACAATGTCCTAGAATGTACTGAAATACACGTAAGATAATTCCTCAGTTTTCCAGTTTCTTGGGTATGTACTAACAAAAGAACACCATCCACGAAATTTCTCTAATATTTCATCAATAATAACATATTCACCGGCTGTATGTGTATTTTGGCTATTGTCATTGAAATTTTAAAAAAATGTCTTACAGCATCCAGATTATTGCTTTTCCTCTTAATTTTACAAGTGCTCACATTACGTAATCGTAAACACCTCAGAAAAATAAATCTTCTGTATGATATTGTGTTGCGTAATATTTCAATATCTATGCCATCAGTGGCCTCCATATCTTGCACATTTACACTTGAAGAGTTGTGCAAATCGTATATATATATATATTAGTGTTATAATGTTTGAATCAAAAAATATCTACCAACTTTCTAGAGGATTTGTTATATTCCCTGCAATGGATTTCAGTCCTGGTAAATGAGTTATCATAATTTGAAAATACCTTTTAACTTTATTATTTAACTTTTTTCTGCCAAATAGTTTCATTTTTGCTAAACAATTGCACCTTCTGAATCAAATGTTTCACCATCGTAACTTTTCTAAAATTTACTTTCGCTTTCATGGTTACTATCCATTATTTTACCAGTTTCCTCTTCACTAACTTGATCAGTTTCTTATGATGTTTCAGCCTCATTCAGTAGCGATCACAGATACTTCATTTATTTTTCATATTATGTGAATGTATGTATAAAAGCCATTATAAACCATAAAACACAACAAATAAAACCACTAAATCATTAGCAGGGGAAAAAATGCAGACGAGTCGGAGATAAATTTTTGAAGCAAATGTGGTCGTGAGGAGAAATCAGTCACCTCAAAATAGGGAGATATATGTTACAAAGACATTTTATATTCCACAAAAAGAGTCAAATTGGAGAGTACTCACAAGATCCCTGATAATAAATTAACACGTTTTCTATAATTAAAGATTTCGTGAGTCTGGGATGAGAATCTGTGCCCTTAACTATTTTTCCCGTGAAAAGCATTTAATTTTTTCAAGTCTTTTCTTACCTCTGTGATTATGTTACCAATTTTTGGAACCACTGGATAGCACAATATTTAAAAATTAATCTGTGCTTAAGGATGTAATACAATTACTGTATCAGCGGTAACATAGTTGCATCTGATTATAAGATTGTAATTGGAATTTGATGTTATCATCCTATTTATACCAATATCGGCCAAACGACGAGAATTTCTTATTAGATTGTTGAACGATTTTAGATTCGACCAGCTGTCAGGTTTCAGTTCCAGTGATTCTAACACTATCAATAGTTAATATCTAGAGCGAATGGTCATCTAGGCAATATTGCAATTAATACTCGTAATGAAATCATAAACGATTGAATATTCTGTCGCGGTAGGCGAATATCAGTCCCCATTTTAACAAGCTGCAATTGTATATGGTAAATTTTACGGCAACTCGCAGAGTAACAAAAAGGGTAAATTAATGGAAATTATTTTTATGATAGTTCATCCTCCATAAAAATTTTACTTTAGAATATATTCTATGTATATTTTTGTGCTGAATGAAATGGCAATAATCGTTTGATGATAGGAGAAAAACCAAATTAGCTTTAACTATTAGATTGCACATATATGCTTTATTTAATTTCGTATCAAATAATACTATTGTACTTATAACATAAACAAGTATCTTAAAACTCATACTAGTTATATTGACAAAATATATTCACTATTGGGATTATTCAAATATTTTTAGTCATTTTTATTTCGAGTGATTTTGCTTAGTGGGACAAAATTTGCCTATTGAATTTGCTTAGATTTATGCACACGCACGCGCGCACGCACACACACACA